>CM059211.1:38007945-38022945 GCA_030347435.1 Clarias fuscus
TGTCTATTGACTTGTACATACTGCACACCCACACATCTATTCATCACTCTATCCACACATTAACCCCTTCATTCAAACATCCATCACAATCCATCCTATTCTATCCACAATCTTTCCTTTCGGTGCATCCACCCATTTATTCATGTATTCACTCATCAGACTTACAGTACCCATCCATCCATCCATCCATCCATCCATCCATCAGGTTTGATGCTTCCCTCCATTCGATCATCCATCACAATCAACCTTACAAATCTTTTCTACTCTATTGATGCATCCATCCCTCCATCTATTCATCCATCCATCCTCGATCCAAAATACTATCAAGTGTCCACCCATCTACAGTATCTATCCATCCATCCATCCACTTATCTATTGTTATTTATCCATTCAAAACCCATCCATCCATCCAACATTTCTGGTGACGACACATCCATTAATCACTCTATCCACCCATCTATCTATCCGTCCATTTATCCATTCACTCATCTATTAATTCCTATCAGAATTCATAGTAGCCATCTTTCCTACTGATGCATCCATCAATCCAAAACTGTATCCAGCATCAGCATCCATTCATCCATTTATTCATCAATTATTATTTACACATTCATCCGTCCACTCACAAACCATCCATCCATCATTTATGTTGTCTTTTATATAAAATCCACTCATTTATCCATCCATCCAACTTTTTTTTTTTTTATTCCTATCAAAATTATAGTAGCCATCCATCCATCAGTACTGATGTTTCCCCTCATTCACTCATCCATCACAAACCATCTAACCATCTGTCTTTTCTACTGATGCATCCAACTGTTCATCTATTTGTCCATCAGTAAATTAACTCAGATGTCTCCCTCCTTCCTGTCTCTGTGTGTCCAATCGATAGAGTCTATCCGCGGAGCTCGGCTCTCTGAATGCCGAGTTGACCTCTCAGGGGTCAGAGGTCATCAGCTCGTTAGGCAGCGTGGCTCCTGCACCCGGCGTGTGTGTGGATATGCTGCAGGGGCGTGTGTGTGAGCTCCAGAGCGCGCTCTCTGAGAAAGAAAAGCAGCTGCAGAAACAACTGGATCACACTGTCGAGAAACAGGTCAGAGAGAGAGAGAGCACACAGAGAACGTTCACACACACACACACGTATGGGTGCGCACACACATTTCTAACCCTTTATACAAGCTGATAGATGAAAACAAAATATTTATGCGGTATTGCACAGTCTAATATATTTTTTCCCATTTAAAGACTAACAAGAATGATTAAATGTGTGTAAGGAATAAAACGCTGTGTGTTTCAATCCAAAGACATGACGGTGTCAAGACAAGGAGTTAACGCTAAGTGGATTATTTGCTTACAATAATGTTTTATTGCCCTTATAACCCAGCAGGTCACCAATCAAAAGACTTAATCATTTTTTTTCCATATATATATACATTTCATAAATGCTGTTGGGGATTATATTTATACAAAGACATATAAAAGTTAAACTTTTGCTTTGCTTGAAAAACCAGAAGTATTGGTGAAAATTTATTTATACAAATTCCTTCAAAGTGTTTAAAGATCACCTGATGTCTGTGTTTCAGACTGTGTGTCTCCTGTGTGAACTCGACTCTGATTAATGAAATCTTTACCGCTACTTTACGTCTTTTCTTTTCTTACCCCTTCTTGTTCTACTCTTCCCAACTCGTCTACATACACAAATTTTGGCTCTAGTTCCAGTAATGAAAATATTACAATGCAGCTAAGGACACATTATGATAAACAGAATGAGCAGCTCACCGTCATATCTTCTGGTCCGAATCGTTCGTTCTTTTGTCACGTGACTCTCATAGACACTATGCAGTGCATTACACAGGAAACAGAATTAAACGGTTCCTCTCATGAGTCTTCAAGTCCGAGTCGTTCATTCTTTTGAATCTTCTGAACTGCATAGCATCTATGGGAGTCACGTGACGAAAGAACGAACGACTCGGACCAGGAGACTCAAAGGTAACGACTCAATTCTGTTTCCTGTACATACTGTAACATGCGCGCCCAGAAGAAAATAAACAAATCACTCTCTAAGACTATTCGCCCTTCTGAGTCATATTAAAGATTCGTTCAAAAAGAATAAATCACCAACAAGTTCCAATACTTCTGGTCCTTGAGAAACCCAGAAAACTGTAAGCGTTGATGAATTTTCCAGCTGGTGATTGAGGATGTTTCCGTTCCAGTTTACTCTCAGACTTGTAGTGATGAATCCGTGTCTCGTCACCAGTAACGATTCTCTTCAGGAAACTTTCACCTTCCTTAGAATATTGGGCCAAATTTTGTTTGCCCATGTGAGTGATCTGTTACTATAGAAACGATGATGTATTGTAACCGGGACATTAATATAATCCTGCAGCTGTTGGAGAAACTCCTGTCCCATCTGATTGTTTAAACATGTTTGTTTAGCGTGTTTTAGCTAAACGAAAGCGGGACGGCGTCAGCATTTTGTCCTCCCCGGACGTCTCACCCTCATGCGTGTCGAACACGCTCGCAGTGTTCACACAACCTCAAAACAGAGTTGATTTCTCTTAAAATCCTTCTCTGTGTGTGTGTACATGTGTGTGTTTCTCACAGAACAGGATTAAACGCGTGCATGCTGCCCTGCTCGCTAACACCTCGACCCTGAAAACCCTGACTAATGGCGATTCACGCTCTGATCCTCGCGCACAGATACAGGTAAACACCAGAGTCGCGTCACTGTGAAGACCTGCACATTGTTATTGTTGTTGTTTTTTGTGTGTTTGTTTGCTCATCAAAAAATATACAAATACACAACTTTTAGGAAGTTAAAATGTCACACACACAACAGAGTACAGTAAAGGTCTGGCGTTAGGACATCTACATGACCTCTGACCCTTTCTGTCTCCGTGGTTACCCTTCGGCAGGCTGTTGCCGGGTTACAGCGGGAGCTTCAGGAGCGAGAGAGAGAGCTGTCCGAGCTGAGAGACGAGACAGAGGGACAGGGACGAGGGACCGGGGTCACTGTGGACATCACCAAGTTGGAGGTGTGTGTGTGTGTGTGTGTGTGTGTGTGTGTGTGTGTGTGTGTGTGTGTGTGTGTGTGTGTGTGTGAGAGAGACACCCTCTCTGTGTGTATAGAGGCATATTTGGTTTTGTACTGTAATATGTAATGTGGCGCCACCTCTATTTTAATGTTAATCCAGTTGGTTCCTGTTTTCACTTGAACTACAGCAGCTCTAATCCTTTGTTCTCTTCTTTCTTCTGTCAAACAAGTCAAAATTACAGGTTTTCTCTGAATATTACCAAAGTACTGACAGTATACTGTATGTGTGTGTGTAACTCTCTCTCTCTTTGTATATAGAGTGTGTTGGACGGTGTGAACGGCGGTGTGTGTGTGTGTAACTCTCTCTCTCTCTCTCTCTCTCTCTCTCTCTCTCTGTGTATATAGAGTGTGTTGGACGGTGTGTACGGCGGTGTGTGTCAGCATGCTGCTGATGTACAGTTCAGTGTGGAGCAGCAGCAGCAGTGTGAGTGTGTACTGAAAGGCCTGCAGGACCTGCTGGAGCTCGGCAAACAGAGACTCTCACACACCATCACACACACGGAGCCACAGACCACGCGAGAGCTACACACACTCCTCAGCACACACACGGTGAGGAGGCCGATGTCATGAAGACACATTAATGTGAGAGACTAAAGGGACGGATAGAGGGGTGGTTACTGCAGTTTATACAACTACAAGGAACCAGACAGACAGATGGGCAGAGACAGACAGATAGACAGACAAGCAGACAGACAGAGACAGATAGGCAGACAGACAGAAAGAGACAGCCAGACACAGACAGGTAGGTGTAGAGAGCAGTTATTACAAATGTCAGAGCAAAAGCAGGAAACATTGACCATGTAAGGGAAATAAAGGTCAGACTGTTATTATTATTATTACAATTATTATGAAAGTTATTGTGATTATTATATTTTATTTATTTATTTATTTATTTATTTATTTAATCGTTACATCTCCTCTACATGTGCAGAAGTTCTTCCTGTCTCTGAGCTCTCGCCTGCGAGCGCTGCAGCACCTGACTGCCAGGCTGCCCGATGGCGCCCTCTGTAGGTGGAACTTTGCAGTGGCAGAGCTGGAGGACCAGGTGGATGAGCTTCAGCGTCAGGCTCAGGAGAGCGGCGCCGCTCTACAGGTGACACTACAGGTAGGAGCAAACCGCAGCACGGGTGTGAGTCTGAGCGCCGACTCAACATTACTGGACTGTTTTATCAACATACGCCTGTAACATCACAGCTCACGGTGCTTTATTCCTCTGATACCACACTGATCTGACTACCACTGTAAATATTTACTTATTACACAACACATCATACTTTATTTATGGCACAAAATGGTTGGACAAAATGCTGTTAATCCATACTGTATTGATATTCTGATAAAAATGAAATGTTATTTTCTGTAAAATTATAATAATTAATACATAATTTTGCTTGAACAGCGCGTTCAAAATTTCTGCACAGTATGACACAATTTCATGCAAGATGAAAAATTCCGGGGTATAATTTCTAAAGTGTTAATAATGTGTGTGTTTAAGGTGTGGACTCGGTGGGAGGAGAAAAAATCCTGGTTGGAGAAACTGCTTCAAGAGCTGGAGCATCAGCTTCCCATCATGCAGTGGGAGGAGCCGACAGAGGAGGCGCTACAGAGCAGTCTCTCGAGCTATGAAGTCAGTCCAGTTTAACGATAACACTAAGATTGTAATTAGTACCTGAATATAATAACTCACAGTGTAACTTATTATTATATTAATTATATGTACAGGGTGGGCCATTTATATGGATACACCTTAATAAAATGGGAATGGTTGGTGATATTAACGTCCTGTTTGTGGCACATTAGTATATGTGAGGGGGCAAACTTTTCAAGATGGGTGGTGACCATGGTGGCCATTTAGAAGTCGGCCATCTTGGATCCAACTTTTGTTTTTTCAATAGGAAGAGGGTCATGTGACACATCAAACTTATTGGGAATTTCACAAGAAAAACAATGGTGTGCTTGGTTTTAACGTAACTTTATTCTTTCATGAGTTATTTACAAGTTTCTCTTTGTTCACAGCCATTGACATGTCGAAGAGGTTAACACGTGATGAGCGGATCGAAATTGTGTTGATATCTGGTGAACGCAGTAACCGGGTCATTGCAGCAGATTTCAAGACACCCTACGAGACCACCCATCTCCCATGCTACAGTTAGCAAACTGCTTGCTAAGTTTCGTGAAACTGGTTCAGTGTTGGATTTGCCAAAATGTGGACGCATGAAAACTGTCACTAATGAACAAACATCAGTGGCTGTCCTAGCTTCATTCAGCAAGAGCCCACAGCGTAGCAGTCGCCGCATGTCACTGGAGAGTGGCATTAGTCGAACATCCCTTCGGCGGATATTAGCTACTCACAAATGGCACCCTTACAAACTCCAGCTACTGCAGCATCTCAACGAGGATGACCCAGATCGGCGCACACAATTTGCAGAATGGGCAAAACAAAAATTGTAACAGGACCCTCAGTTCACGCAGAAGATTTTGTTCAGTGATGAGGCAAACTTTTATGTGAATGGTGAAGTTAACAAACAAAACCACCGCTATTGGTCTGACACTACCCCACATTGGATAGATCCCTCCAAGACTGTTGGAACAAAAAAAGTGATGGTATGGTGTGGTATATGGGGTACAAAGATAGTGGGGCCATTCTTCATCAATGGAAACCTCAAGGCCACTGGATATTTGAAATTGCTACATGATGATGTGTTTCCCTCTTTATGCACTGAAGCTGGCACGTTCCCTGAGTTTTTCCAGCAAGATGGTGCACCACCACATTATGGGTGTCGGGTCCGAGCATTCCTAGATGAACAGTTTCCTGAAAAGTGGATTGGTCGTCGTGGGCCAGTTGAATGGCCCCCAAGGTCTCCCAATCTGACCCCTTAGACTTTTATCTTTGGGGTCATCTGAAGGCAACTGTCTATGGTGTCAAGATACGAGATGTGCAGCACCTGAAACTAGGGATACTGGAAGCCTGTGCTGGAATTTCTCCTGCGGTGTTGCTATCAGTGTGTGAAGAGTGGGAGAAGAGGGTTGCATTGACAATCCATCACAATGGGCAGCACACTGAACACATTTTATAAGTGGTCAGAAACTTGTAAATAACTCATGAAAGAATAAAGTTACGTTAAAACCAAGCACACCATTGTTTTTCTTGTGAAATTCCCAATAAGTTTGATGTGTCACATGACCCTCTTCCTATTGAAAAAACAAAAGTTGGATCCAAGATGGCCGACTTCTAAATGGCCACCATGGTCACCACCCATCTTGAAAAGTTTGCCCCCTCACATATACTAATGTGCCACAAACACGACGTTAATATCACCAACCATTCCCATTTTATTAAGGTGTATCCATATAAATGGCCCAACCTGTATAATTATGTTATTATATATTATTATTTAAAATACTTATTATATATGAAATATAAAGATGTTTATAATCAATATTTCTTGGTTATCAGGCGCTGCAGGAGACTCTGGAGGCGAACAGCGCACAGATTGGACTGGTTTTTGATCAGGCCAGCAGACTGGGGAAAGTGGGAGTGTCCGGTCGCATGATGGATGGGCTCAAGTGCAGAGTGGGCGTGGCTACTCTGAGGCTGAAACAGCGTTTAGTCGCCCTGCAAAGGAAAATAGAAAGCGGACGAGACTCTGCACAGCACCTGATAAGACTCTGGAGCAGGTAGAACTGGACAAATAATAAGTTTAAGCTTATAATGAACAATAGGTTAATTATGAAGGTAAATCTGAAACATTGGACAATGAAGAGAACGATTAAGTGTCTGTCCTCCCCTCCACACACACACACACACACACACACACACACACACACACACACACACACAGGTATCAGCGTGACGCCACAGCGCTGACGGAGTGGATGAACCAAACCCCAGAGCGTCTGAAAAGCTGGAATGGTCACATGACCTCTCCGAAACAAGCCCTCTCCAACTTCACTGAGTTTATAGTGAGTTAAAACAATCAATCCATCATGTATTAATGATGATGTACGTTATGAATTTAAATGTAACTTTTATGTGCATTAAAGCTGAACTTTGATCTGTGAATTCATGATTATACAGTGGAACCTCGGATTGCGAGTAACATGGTTTACGAGTGTTCCGCAAACCGAGCAAAGATTTTTAATAAATTTTTAATTGGACAGCGAATAAGTATTAGTTTACGAGCGCCGAGTATCATGTATCACGCATGGTACTCTTATTTTGACACCGAGCTACACCCCCCCCCCCCCCATCACCCCCCCCCGGCCCCCGGCTTCACAAACACACAGAAAACTCTGCTCTGTTGCGATTCTTTTCAAAGATAAGGTGCTGCTTCATTTGTTTGTTTGTTTGTTTTTTTACTTTACAGCAGTCATTCCCTTAGTATGCGCTCACGCCAGTCTCAGTGAGATTTCTTTTTTTCGTTAAAACGGTGTTTCCGCTGTATTTATGCTTTTGTTGTGAAACTTAAAAAGTGTTTCCGTTAATATACGCTCATACCAGTGTCAGAGAGATTTCTTTTTTTCCTATTAAAACGGTGTTTCCGTTGTGTGTGTGTGTGTGTGTGTGTGTGTTTGTTGTGAAACTTAAAAAGCGAGGTGGGGAGAGGGAGGAGGAGTGTTACTGTGTAAAACGAGGCGAGAGAAGGGGCTAATTCCACACACGCACACACACACACACACACACACACACACGGCGCCTGCGTGCACCAAGGGAAACACTTGTCTGTCGGGATTTATTTGTACTTTTTTTAGTGCAGATTAATTTGTTTTATTTTCATTTTATAGATTGTATTAATTATTCTTATGTATTTATTTTTTGGGGGTGTGTAACGAATAATTTTTAGTTTTCATTATTTCTTATGGGAAATGATGTACGAGTGTTTTGGAACACGAGCCCACTTCCGGAACGAATTATGCTCGTACTCTAAGGTTCCACTGTATATGAGAGCTGGGAGAAAACAAGTGCGCCAAAAAAACGTCACAAAATCATAATAGATGGTAAAAATTAAGAAATTGCAACAGTGCATGTTTTTATGAACACTACTCCTATTTTTATATCGATATTCCATCAACCCTTAATTGTTATAATCACTCATCAGAACTCTTATTATCTTATGTTACTATTACTGCACATTACATTATGTTCTTGTTGTTTTCAGGAGCTGTGTAAAGAGCTGGAGGTGAAATCGTCGCTCAAGGCTTCGGTGATCAGCGCCGGCACCGAGATCCTACAGATCAGCGAGAGAGAAGACACGGACACACGCTCGCCATCAGCCATCTCCACTGATCATAACTCACAGTCGGGACAGAGCGCCACCTCTGGAGATGATCATCGTGCTGAGGATCTGAAAGAAGATTCCTCAAACGATAAAGCTCTCACTCCTGAGAGCGTATGTAACGAAGGGGACGCTAATGTCCAGGACGAGTCTCTGCTCTGTGAGCCTAGATGTTCCTCCGACGTTCCCAAAGACGGAAATGCCTACATGAAGATGTCAGAAGATGCCAGGACCAGCGGCGTAAGCACAGATGCGGTCCAGATGATGGCGTTGTCTCCTGTCCTGCTGTCTCTGAAAGATCACCTGACTGAGCTGGAGCACAGCTGGGCGGAGCTGAACAATAACATCGCTGCAGTGCAACAGGAGCTACATCAGGTGAGGAGGAGGAAGAAGGAGACACTCGCTGCAGTTAGACGTCTGATTGAAATCATTCCGATTGGAGAAGAGAACTTATCTGGTTATGATCATGTCGTGGGGACAGTAATTCGGTATTTGTCTTCCGCATGTTTTTGCTCTAATGAAGCTCATCAAGAAAGCTAAACTTCCCTCCCGGAAACTTGTCCCATCACCTAATGGTACCCCGTGCACATAGAGTGAAACAATCAAAAATCAAGTGATTTATTGATCAGACTATAAAAGGTTTTTTTTTTTCTCCAAATTGTGTGTGCGAGTGATTCAGGGAGCATGAAAAATCATTTTCACACATGGATCAGCTGCCACAGAGTCCAGACCTTAACCCTATTGAGAATCTGTGAGATGTGCTGGAAAAGACTTTACACAGTGCTCCGACTCTCACATCATTAGTACAAGATCTTGGAGAGAAATTCAACGACTGTAATCAAAACAAAAGGCGGTTCAATTTTTTTTTGGCCAGGCAATGTACAGTATATGTGATAAATAAAGGCTTAACTGTAATAGCTAACTCAAGTTAACACACTTGTTGTCACAGCCACCCAGATTGTGACCCTTTTCGTGTTCCACAATGTGCTACTACTGTAGGACCCGGATTTCTATTAAAAGCCTTTATTAGAATGATGAAGTCACCTAATAAAGACCTTCTATTCAATTTTTTTATTTAAATACTAATCATGTCTAGTTTCTATTGATTTTTGTTTCTTTTTTATTTTTGACATACTTTCTTCTTCTTTCTAGAGTTTTGTGATTCTCCCTTCAGATGTCTCCTGTTTGTCATTTAACCTGTTTTTCTCTATTTATTGTCATTTTTATTTTCCTTTATTTGTCTTTGATTTCATCCTTTTTCTTTTTTTCTTTTTAATATTTGTCTCTGTAGCTCTGCATTAATGTCATTTTGTGTCTCTCTGTATTTTACAATTAACTCTCTCTCTCTCTTTAGCGATTGCTGGACAATGTGGCCCCTCAGGCCCTGCTCTTGGAGGTGTGTGATTGGATCAGTGCAGCTGAAGGACACTTGCAGGATTCAGAGAAACACGCACAGTCTTTAAACACAGCATCAAACCTCACACGTCAACTCAACACATACAAGGTAAAGACGCAGTGCTATCGATTGTTCAGCTAGTTTCCATAACGTTACTACGCAAGTCATTTACACTTGTGCATGTGTGGTGTGTGTGTGTGTGTGTGTGTGTGTGTGTGTGTGTGTGTGTGTGTGTGTGTAGGAGCTGAAACGAGCTCAGGTGTGTGTGCAGATGTCAGTGGATTTCCTGAACCAGACGCTGCTGAAACACACCGAGCCGAAGCTGAGAAACAAACACACAGCATTCGCCGAGCAGCTCGGGGAGATGAACCTGCGCTGGACTGCGCTGCAAACACACATTTACACACAGGTAGAAATACACACATACACACACACACACACACTTCCTCTCATACACATTAACACAAGTCTACATGTATAGATATGAGATTGTGAAACCCACCTGTTTCTCGCAGACGCAGTGCTTTGAGCAGCAGCTGAGCGTCTGCGCGGACCGGCACGGAAAACTGCGCCTCTTGACCGCCTGGGTCAAAGGTCGCGAGGCGTGGATGCGACTGGCTGAGCGGCCCGTCAGTCACAGTGCAGCGGAAAAGCATCTGAAACAGAGTGAGGTCAGAGCGTACAGTAATCACGGATCTGTCCTCTACCGCCGTGGGACCTCAAGGGGGCGCCAGAGGTCACGGGGCTACATTAAATAAGATCATAATAACAGCAGACTGTATTTTCTGTTTCTCAGGAGTTGGAGGAGGAGCTAAAGGCCAAGTCTGCTAAGCTGAATGAGTTGAGGAAGAGGAGGCTGAGCAGCGATGAGGAAGAACACACAGACTCAGGCTTCATCAGTTGGATTAACACCGTCTCACAGACACTAACTGCTTTAACCGAACAGGTACAGGAATCAGAATCAGAAAGAGCTTTATTGCCAAGGATGTTTGCACACACAAGGAATTTGTTTTGGTGACGGAAGCTTCCAGAGACGATAACAAAACACATAACATATACAAAAAAAACAAACAAGAAGTGGTATAAGATGTGGATTACATTACTGTATATTACTGTACATTACATACTGGGAAAATTACATTAGAGTATAATGTACATAATTATTTAATTCTGATCGATCTGGCTGTTTGTAGCTGCTGTAGTGATACGACAGTGTTAAATGTAGCAATAAATGGACAATAAGTGTTACAAATAAAGGGTGAAAAATAAGGGTTTAAAGCTCAACACAGCAAAGGTCTATGATGATTCTAAATAAATAAATAAATAAATAAATATGTGCTTATATATAAGCCTTGCTGGTGTGTGTTAACGGGGAGGTTTCAGGTAGAACAATAGTTATCATTACTTTTATAAAGGGTAAATTTTACCACGACAAAAATGAAGAGCTCTCAAAATGAGCATAATATTCTAATTTTTTGGTCATAGAAACAACCGAAAACAACAATAAAAACACGTGATCATGTGTACCTGTGCTATTTCTTCGCCTATGTGACAAATTGTTTGCTCAGTCGTGTTTGGGTAGTTGGTTAAAATGGACTAAAATTTTGTTCATGTTGGCTATTTAGTGCTGAAAAAAAAGAATGTCACTCCATACTGCACAATCCTGAGCCCTGTATATGTTTATGAAAGAAAAAAACAGCAAACAAATAATGGCTAAAATAATCTGATCTTTAAGGGCTATGAGAAATAAAAAAAATTGGAGACATGCTGTAATAGGAGAGCAGTACTGTACCTTCAGAGTGGTAACAGGATCAGTGATTGATCTGGGATTGATCTGGGAGTTATCTGGGAGTGATCTGAGATTGATCTGGGATTGATATGGGAGTTATCTGGGATTGATCTGAGATTGATCTGGGAGTTATCTGAGATTGACCTGGGAGTTATCTGGGATTGATCTGGGATTGATCTGGGAGTTATCTGAGATTGACCTGGGAGTTATCTGGGATTGATCTGGGAGTTATCTGGGAATGATCTGAGATTGATCTGGGAGTTATCTGGGATTGATCTGAGATTGATCTGGGAGTTATCTGAGATTGATCTGGGAGTTATCTGAGATTGATCTGGGAGTTATCTGGGATTGATCTGGGAGTTATCTGGGATTGATCTGGGAGTTATCTGGGAATGATCTGAGATTGATCTGGGAGTTATCTGAGATTGATCTGGGAGTTATCTGGGATTGATATGGGATTGATCTGGGAGTTATCTGAGATTGACCTGGGAGTTATCTGGGATTGATCTGGGAGTTATCTGGGAATGATCTGAGATTGATCTGGGAGTTATCTGGGATTGATCTGAGATTGATCTGGGAGTTATCTGAGATTGATCTGGGAGTTATCTGAGATTGATCTGGGAGTTATCTGAGATTGATCTGGGAGTTATCTGGGATTGATCTGGGAGTTATCTGGGAATGATCTGAGATTGATCTGGGAGTTATCTGAGATTGATCTGGGAGTTATCTGGGATTGATCTGGGATTCATCTGGGAGTTATCTGAGATTGCTCTGAGATTGATCTGGGATTCATCTGGGAGTTATCTGAGATTGCTCTGAGATTGCTCTGAGATTGATCTGGGATTGATTTGGGATTGACCTGGGATTGATCGCGTCATGCAGTCGCTGATTGTTTTCCTCTTCTTTTCAGTATTATTAATATTAACATTATCATGAATTTTCGTATTTCACTGATTTTTATTTTTATACATATTATTTTTCTTTATTGTAGTCTATACTCCTTTACTACTAAATTACATTTATTAGTTTATTTATTATTATGTTTTTAAAATATAATTTCTTATTTTAAATACATCAATAACTGATGTGCTTTACTTCCTGTATGTGTTGCAGAACGGCGTTCTGAACCAAGCGCTGCAGCGTACATGTGAGGTGTGGTCTGCGTTCGAAAGTGGGTGGAGCCAAGCGACACACCGCACTCTGAGAATTTGTCAGTCCCTTGAACATTGCCACGCCCCTCACACCTCCTCCACAGCGCTCCAGAAGAGCCTCGATAAGCTTCAGGTACTTTATTTACAATAAAACCGTCCCCGAGTTTCTTTTCAATTCTTTTTTTTTTTTTGGGAATCAAGTATGAGGGTGAGTCAACAATTATCCGCACTCGGTTATATTGTTATATTGAAACTTCTGTCAGCTGTCTCTGTCTCTTCAGCACTTCCCGTTCGAGGCTCCTGTCTCCCCAGTCACCGCTGTGCAGGTGTGAACGAGTTACATCAGTTCATCTGTAACTCCAGTGCGAACGAAAATGGACGCCTCATTTGTGAATTGCACGAAAGAAGAGCAGCATGCAGCGATTTTTTGTTTCAATTGATCTGAGGGAGAACCTAATGCTGAATCAGAAACAAAAGTGTTCGGATATCTGCAAACAAAATGTGGAGCGCTACTGTAAGGAAGGTGGAAGTGTCTTAAAGAGAATCGTTACTGGTGACGAGACACGGATTCATCACTATGGGCCTGAGAGTAAACAGCAGAGTACAGAACGGAAACATCCTCAATCACTGACCGAGAAAAAATTCAAAGGTCAACCATCAACTGGAAAATTCATCAAATTCAAGAATTTCTGGGATTCTCAAGGGCCAGAAGTATTGGAACACTGTCAGGAAAAAGGTTCAACAATCAACAGAGCTTGCTATTGAGGAGCTGAAGACTGAACTTCTGATTAAACACTGCTTAAAGAACAGAACGCTATCCGAGGGTGTCATGATCTCGCGTGATGATGCGCGTCCACACACTTCTGCCCACACTGTCGACACTCTGGTGTTAAAGCGTCCTCTCCATAGTCCTGATCTCACTCCATCAGACTTTCACCAGTTTGGTCCCCTGAGAGCAGCACTATGAGGACGAAGATTGACTTCTGATGAAGACGTGAAGACGGCGGTGCATTCGTGTCTTGCAGCTCAGAACAAAACATTTTCTAATGAGGAAAAATGAAAGCTTGTAATTAAAGTAGATTCTACACAGCAAGTGTGTGGATATTTTGACTCACCCTAGTCATAAGTATAAAAGGAGTCAAATTGACTAGTGATGAATGAAGATATTAAGACGCCATCGTTCCACTTTCATTGTAATTACGTGATATAATTCCACTTGTTTTTTTTTATTTTTATTTTTTTTATTAGTCTTTGCAGTCCGAAGCTGAGGAAGCCGATAAAACCTGGGAGGGGTTTGACCTGACGTCCTCCAGTCTGATGAGTTCAATCCACACAGATGCCTCACAGTTAATATCTGAAGAGTTGGAGCAGGAGAGATTACGGTCAGTCTCATGTCAAAACAAAACAAAACAAATACACCAAAGAAAGATGATGTTAATGCTCGTGTGTGTGTATATATATGTGTGTGCGCTGCTATTCAGGTGGTCTGAGGCGAAACGAGATCTCACACACACCTCAGCGAGGTTACACTCTCTGCTCCAGGTGTGGAAAACATTCTCAGATTTGTCGTCTTCCTGCTCAGAGAAGCTACAACGGGTGAAGGAACGAGTCCGTGACGTCTCACAGACGGCGTCCGAGCACGAGAACGAGACGGAAACACTCGCAGCCTGTATACAGCGTTTACACGTGAGTTCGGTCCAGTCGTGTGAGAGAACAAGGCATGAAACAATATTCTGGTTATCTCACATGTAGTCGATGCCATAGTTGTTTTCATATGCTTTCTTTTATTTATGCATTATAGTCTGAATAAACTAAACTGAGTTAATCTGAATTTAATGTTTCAAATGTCAAATTATCAAATCTGATTAATAATCTGTTTATAAACTGACAAACAATAAAAAATAATTGCATTTGACATGCAGTACCAGTCAAAAGTTTGTACACATATTCGTATTCAATGTTTTTTTTTTTTTTTTTTTTTGGATTTTTCCCCAATTTTCTCCCTAATTTAGTCGTGTCCAATTCCTCCCCGTCACTAGGGGGCTCCCACATTAAGGCTACTACTACCACCCAGCCGGGAGGGCCGAAGACTATCACGTGTTTCCTCCGAACCACGTGACGCCAGCCGACCGCATCTTTTCGAACTGCTCGCTCGCGCATCGTTGGGGGCGGCGTAACACACTCGGAGGACAGCGCTATCCGCTCCCTCCGTTGCGCGAGCTCACAGACGCCCCTGACTGGCTGTAGAGCCGTGATTAATGTGGGAGCACTAAGTACCTCTCATCCCTCCCCTC
>CM059211.1:38027945-38120445 GCA_030347435.1 Clarias fuscus
TGTTTTATAAGTCCATTGTGAACTTACAGCAAGTGCTTAATTTTAGATATAAAGATTGAAACAACAAGTTGTGAAGCGATATAAAGACTGTTCGTTACTTCAGAGAATAGTGTTGTCCTTGAATTCAGACAATTAAATCCATTACTAACTCGTGCTCCATAAATGGATTCCGAGTTTATCACTAAAGTGTTCTAGATCCTCCTCTTTCACATTACTTATAAAACGTTTCTGTAAAACCTTAAGGATCAAAGAGCATAAAGGAAATCAATAAGGTGAAGACATAAGACGCCATCCAAAGCCAGCTCATGCCGCGACATGAGAAAAGATGCCGTGACTGTCTTTATTTATTTTTTAAAAAGTGCGTCAAGTCAAATTTAGACATTTAACCCAACTTATTTGACCAAAGTTCTGTATAATCCTAAAATTGATTGCAGACATAGAAACAGACAATAATAACACAATAAAATAGATAAGTAACAATAAAAAGTCCACCCTCGTTGTATAAAATAAGCAAATAAAACAGTACAACTATATATATATATATATATATATATATATATATATATATATATATATAAAATAATAAAGAAAAGACATAAAGAAAAATGAATAAAAAGGATGTGAAGAATACCTCATCATTCTGTACTAAAGGCCAATGTGTATAAAAAGGTCTTAAGGTGAGACTTAAGAAATAGTACGAGTCTGTGCCTGTCTGATGTACAGTACAGTACAGGGGGAACTCATTCCAAAGTCTCTTCATCCTAGATTTAGGAACTGAAAGTATCCTGAGGACTTCTGTCGATAGCTCTAGTATCTAAAGGCCAAGTATGGACACGCACACACATTTCCATTCCGCAGGTTACTGAGAAATTAGATCACCAGATTAGGAGTAATCCGGCCTGACGTTTATCCGACCTCTGATGGGGGTCACACCTGGAGAGTCTCAACCCGGCAGTGCAGCTCACTACTTTATCACTCTCCTGTAGTAAAACGTTTATAGTACAAATGTCCGAAAGTAGGGACGAGACAAAGTGTTACAGAGATTGTCTCAGTGGAAGCAGATACTGTGAACAGAATTTCCTCCTCATACGTTAGTTAAAACGCTGTAAACCACTGGGGTAGAAAATCGTTCTTTCTGATTGTCCATATTTTTAACTAAAGGCACTTTTAGTGAATATTTCATCATGATCTAACAAATCTAAGATTAAGAACATTTATAGACACTGATACAACGATTTGTAGAATTGGGCGGAAATACACGCTTTAAATCTGTGTTTCTCCACCCTATTTCAGGAGGACCAGGGCACTGCATGTTTTAATGTTTCCCCTGCTAACCACACCCACTTCAATTAGGAAGAGGCCGTTAATTAGTTGTGTTGAATCAGTGGTGCTTATAGGGAGATCATAGAGCATTATAACGTGCAGCGCAGTGGATCCTCCCACGCCCAGAGGAGAGAAACACGGCTTTAAATAACTTCATACATAAATAGATCAATATAAATATAGAAATCAATAAAGTCTAGAAATAGGTTTAATCTTTTAGATTTTTTGTCAAAGTAATACTTAAGATTTGGATTGTTTGTTTATTTTTTATTATTTATTTATTTATTTATTTGCCCTGGGATTGTCTCCTTTTTTTTTTCTTTTTTTTTAAATAAAACCTGAAATAAAAGCCCAAACCGTGGCACTGTGTTACTGTAAATAATAACTTTGCTGGATTATGCTTTATTTTTCCCATCACTTTTAATTAACGAGACGCAGAAAGGAAATTAACCCTGAGGTACCTTACAGGAAAATATATATTTCATGTAAAATTAACAGGTGAGATCAAGGTCTTATTAAATAAAATGATAGGTGCGTCAGAAGGAAAACCTCTGAGCTACGCTGTGTGAAGAACATCATGGTGTACATTTTTAATTAAGTAAAAGCTGCATTTATTATTGAACCAACAGATATCAATTAATCAACACCTGTAGAGCAGTGAGTATTTGTTGTTTCAGCAAAAATGTGGCGTAATTCCTGTTAGGGTTTTATTTATTTATTTACTTATTTGCTTGAGATGTGTTTATGATCTTTCCTCTGAAGTTGATCCTGAGTTTAGACCTTGGATTATGGATTTGCCTGCGCGCGCGCGCACACACACACACACACACACACACACACACACACACACACACACACACACACACACTGTTACACTGCCTGTGCTTTGACCCTTTTTAAACATTTTTTTTTTTGAGAGAGAGAGAGAGAGCGAGGGGAACCTTCGAGCCGACACGTGCGTTTTGTGTTTTGACTCTCACAGATCTGGGAGAGCTGTACGAGCCGGCTAGCCGACCTGGCTCAGCGCCTGGAGAAGCTCAAGATCAGACTGGACAAGGAGGCGGCCCAGGACATGGAGGAGGAGTTGATTAAGGTATTTAAAACGTATATATAAAAAACATATTTTGGTGACATTTAAAATGTGCACATTAAACATTTAGACGAGACATGCTCTGTGTCTGAAGTTCGCTTCTTGGCCGCCGTGGACAGTTTTTCACTACATTGTACTTTTTTCCATATAATTAAGACATTTCTTTATGAACACAAGACAAAACTAACAAAAAAACAAACATTTAATAATCTTCAAGCTTAAAATTGTAAATTGAATGTTATTGAAGTTTGCTAAATAGTAACGGTGATGAATGATATCAGGGCGTTATGTAATTCAGAGGAAGCGTCCAGTGGTTACTGTGGGTCCGTGAGGTTGAATTTTGCCTGTTGAATGAAATTGGAAGGTGCAGGTCAGAGGAGACAACGATGCGAGAACCCCAAAAAGCCCGAGAGAAACCTTGAGCTTGATCCGATTTATAAATCAGAATAATCAGACTTTGTGTAGGAGTTTTTATGATTATATTAGGAACTTTCAGGTCAAAATAATACACAGTATAATGTGAGTCATTAATTCATTAATTTATTTATTATATTAAAGCCTGTTAAATTCTTCTCGTGAACTGTATTTACATTTTCTCCGACCCCTGATTGAGGAGATTTGGGATTGTATTTATCTTGTTTATTAAAGTGTCAGCTCGCGTGCGTGCGTGCGTGTGTGTGTGTGTGTGGTTACTGAGTCTGTTTGTTGAAACCCGGGTGTGCTGGTGGATCAGCTGTTAAAAATCTGACACATCCTCCTGTCTCGCTCTGGAGCTTTGTGTCTAGGAACTAACAATAACACACTTCAGAAATGTTAGAGAGTGATTACATGTTCACAGGTGAGACTATAAGCTTTAGTTCTCTTAGTGTAAAGCTGTATTATATTAATATTTTTTGTCATAAATACAATTTGTACACACACAGACTGGATTTATAGCAACTGTTATAGCAAATCCTGAAATCCTGCAATAAAGTTTGATGTTGATTCTCACTGGTATCTGATTCAGGATCAGTTTCATCGAGTGTCACAGGCCTTGACCTGAGTGATCAGAAAAGTGAAACTGCTCTCAGATCAGCTCTAAAGTCACCATCCCGTCAGGCCAGTTAAAGCCCCTAATCGCTTCCTCTCTTTGTGCTGTTCTCCTCCCCCAACTGCCCGAGATCCTTTAATCCTGAGAGAGGGGGGGGGGGGGGGGGGGCGGTGGAGGGGATTAGTGTGTGTGAGAGAGAGAGAGAGCAATGAGAAAGCCTACGTGACTGAGAGAGAGAGAGAGAGAGAGAGAGAGAGAACGCCTGACCGAGTGTGGACGCGAGTTGAGCTCAGAGTTTTGGTGTGTGTGTGTGTGTGTGTGATGTTATGCAGGAGCTGCAGGACTCTCTGGAGGACTGGGCAGAGAGTCTGTGTGAAGCGAGCAGCATGAAGACGGACGTGTCTCAGTACATCATCACCGAGGACGTCCTGATGCTGCAGGAGCAAGAGGAGCATCTGCACAGCCAGTGGGAGGAACTGTGCTTTAAGGTGTGTGTGACACACACACACACACACACACACACACACGCACACACAGAGTCTCACTCTGTGTCTCACTCATCTCTCCTAAAGTGTGTGAGACGTATAGAAGAGAGAGCTGCAACATGTCAAGACTAGTTCTTACTGTGTGTGTGTGTGTGTGTGTGTTTGTCCGTCCGTATAGCTGAGGCGGGTCTTCTCTTTTTATTAATCACTGAAATAAATAATTTTTCTATTTGTGATACTCATGAGTAAATAAACTGCGATATTCAGTTGTGAGGAAATCTGATGTTTATCACAACTAAAATTTGCTCTGTGTCCTTGTTGAGATGTAGTTACAGCACACACACACAACCTTTATAGTGTGTTTACAGGGTTACTGCACTTATAAAGTGTGTGTGTGTGTGTGTGTGTGTGTGTTTACTGGACGGTTTAACAACACTCAAACATTTAGACTCAAATATATCTTGAGATTTCTGAAAGCTCAGTTCTGGAGTTGCATCGTCTCATCACTGTTATCACTTTTAAAGAAAGTTTATAATGATTCTTGCTTGATATTTTATTTCTCACAAAGTTTGTCTCTGATATTAATATTTCTTAAGTTTTGAAGAAGAAAAAAATCCTTATAAAATGAAATTTGTTCCTGCTTGGAATGAAATCGTGTGTTGTGTCGTACACCAGGTTGGTACACGAGTCCGACTGAGATTTTTTTGTCATGCCTTGCTTTGCTGACTTTACATCGGACACGGCAGGGTGTGTGTGTGTGTGTGTGTGTGTGTGTGTTTGGGGGCGACGCCGAGGGGGAGGAGTCATTAGCATCGCAATGGACGGGCAGATGGCACCGAGAGAGAGAGTGAGAGAGACTGAAAGCAGGAGAGAGGGATGAATAGGAGCTGGAGTTCACAGAGCTTTTGTGTAGGAAGTCACACTCAGAGTCGCCGCCGCACGCCGGACTGTGTTTGTGGGTTGCTAGGCAACGTCCAAGTTTGAAAATGGTAGATGTTTTGGTTCGACTGGAAAGAGGCAGTTCTGTATTAACTGGCGTTTAAGTCATTATTAGGGATGAGCGTCATGATACCTCGCTGCTGATTCCATATCAAGTATCATGATTAGATTTTTTTTTTTCCTCCTCAAAAATATCACTCACCAAAATCTCATCAGACTGATTCATACATTTCAGACTCGAGTCCCGATTATGAACTGCTACGAGCGGTGAGATTTAAGAGTGTATCTGGTTGATTATTTATTCATTTTAGATTTTTGTATTAGCTCACGATCGACGTCTAGTCAGATATATTATTAAACACACACACACACACACACACACACACACACACACACAGACTATGAAGATTAGGGCTTATATTGAGATTATGACAAAGATATCATGATGCTTTAAACATTATTATTGTACATGATTTGGTCTCTGTATAATGTGTGAGTTGTAAATAGGTTACTAATGTGGAATATTATATTAAATGTAACTTTTTATTCGTCACATACACAGTCAGATACAGTATGATATGAAGTGAAATGCTTATACGACTGCTGTCGACCTCAATATTACAACAAGAAAAGAAATAAGAAACACTTATTTACATAATATACAGCAATAAGAATAAGCATACAAATAAAATAGTAGAATAAGATAAATATAAAGAAGTTAAAGAATATCTAGTAAAAATAGAAAGATATATATGGTAAATGAAATAAATATAATAGAAATGTAATGTAGCGTCCAGTTATTGGCAGGATAATGTGCAAGGCTGCAGTTCAAGTTCACAGTGTGCAAAATGCGCAAGTGTGCAAATGTTCCATGTGTAAACGGATTGTGCGTCCCGGTAAAAAGTAAATGTTCGCAGTCCTGAGGTGTGCAACTAAGAAACTAGAAGTTTTGCTAAAATGTATACAGTACATGAAGAACCATTTAAAGAGGAAGGAGAGCATTATAAGCGCTTAACGATATCCATCCAGTAACACCATGGAAAAGTAAACATTGTGATGTTAATATACAGCAAACCTACTGTTTATATTCACATTGTGCAGCCTGATCAAAGTACTCATAGACAAATCGCGTGTGTGTGTGTGTGTGTGTGTGTGTGTAGGTGTCCTTGCGTAAACAGGAGATCGCCGACCGGCTGAATGCGTGGATCATCTTCAATGAGAAGAACAGGGAGCTGTGTGAGTGGCTGACGCAGATGGAGAACAAGATGTCACACAGCGGCGAGCTCGGCGTCGAGGAGATGGTGGAGAAACTGAAGAAGGTAAAGAGACACTAGAGCTGTGGAGACACGCTGGAGGGGGATCAGTAGTCACCTCCCGATACGATATTACTGCGATTCTGTTTTGCACTTCTCGGCCCCCGTAACCGTCCCTCAGGGTTCGAGCGCCGCTCTTTGCACTTCTTCTCAATCACTTTTTCTGCAGGCAAGAAATATTTATTATAGGACACAAAAAAAAAAAACTCACCCAAGTGAATTTTTTATTTTTTTTTTCTTCTGTGGCCATGATCATTAATTTGCAGCTGTTTGTAATAAATCAGTGAGATGAGCGATTTAATCATCTCAACACAACGGAAAATAACGAGGCCCCTTTTAATGATTACCGCAGTCTCAGAATCCCTCGACCCCCCCCCTGAATAAAATCCCTCATTAGAGCACAGATCTGTACATTTGGTGCTCTACTACCGAGTACTTATGGAATAAAATCACTGTCAAAAATAATCGTGCGTAAAAAAAAAAGATTTGTGTGTAATTCTGTGCTTTGTCCGAGTTGGATTCCAAAATCTACGGCCACGACTCTGAAATATACGACTCTGACCGCTTACAGACACAAAACTCGTTTTTACGTCTCCTCTGTTACACGGACGAATTGCGAAATTACTCCTATGAATGTAGTGCGTTAGACCGCTGTCAGAAATACGTCATCAAGGCCACATGCACAGGCGTTAATATCCGAGGGAAGAGGAATCGATTCGGCCAGCGTTTTAAACCACCGGCGCCAAAATGGCAGATCAGCAGCCGAGCGCTCTCTCATCGTCTCAGGTAAGTTTTCTTTTTTTCACAGATTCGTACATGTTTAAGAGAAGTAAAATTACAGAGATCTTTTAACTATAGCAGGTAAGATTTTAGGAGTTTAAAACGGCGGCAGGGTGCACGCGCCGTATCGATTCCTCTTCACTCGGATAGTAACGCCTGTGCATGTGGCCTTGAGGACGTATATTTGACAGCGGTCTAACACACTACATTCATGGGCGTAACGTCGCAGTTCGTCCGTGTAACAGAGGAGACGTAAAAACGAGTTTTGTGTCTGTAAACGGTCAGAGTCGTATATCTCAGAGTTGTACTGTAACAAACACACTAAATCTCATATCTGTAAGCTGTCTTGGCCGTAGATTTTGGAATCCAACTCGGACAAAACACAGAATTACACACACATCTTTTTTTTTTACGCTCGATTATTTTCGACAGTGATTTTATTCCATAAGTACTGAAGATGTTTCTCACCGTCATCTGAAAAGTAGCACTTTGGAGAAACCACTCGTTAGGGTCAAATCAGGTCAAGTCAAGTCGGCTTTTTATTGTCACTTCTACCATATACAGTCAGTACAGAGTGAAAAGAAACAAACATTCCTTCAGGACCAAGCTGATACATGCAGTACAACATAAACTAACAACATACATTAGCAAGAACTAACTAGCTGACTTAGAGACATAATTAGCCAGCTAGCTGGAACAACACAGATTTGACATTCAAGTTAACAGGAAACTGACTACGTTTTTAGACAAAAGATACAACATGAAGTGCACGTACAAATATGCAAACAAGAGCGACATTACATTAGATTACATTAGTGTAACATGTGTTCTCTAAAATTTCTTGTTTCACTGATTTATTACAAACAGCTGCAAGTTAGTAATTGTGGACAAAATAAATACAGTAATTCAGTGAGAGTTGTATAAATGAATGAATGAACACAATTGCTTCAACACTTTGGTCATTCCTCACTTATTTTATATTATCTAGTTTGATGTTAACTAAGTAGTGATCATTGAGTGTGAAATATCCTTAACCTTAACCCTGACTTGAGTTGGTTGAGTCTGAAATGTGTGTTTTTTGTTGTTGTCATAAGTTTACTTATTTTGAGTTATTTGTGAGGCTGACAGCCACCAGTGCAGCACTATGACCCAGTACAGGACCAGTACAGGACCAGTATGAGTATCAGTATCAGTGTACCTCCAACTTCAAGCTTGAAGTAATTCAGTTTTAAGCCCTTCTGTTTGTTTGTTTTATATCTGTTAGTTTCATACGGATTCAGAAAACACGCCCATAAAAAAAACCCATCAAGCAGTTCAGTGACCGTGAACTAAGATTAACTTTAGAGTTTAGTCATATTTATCTAAACTATTACATTAATAGTGCTTCAAAATGTGTGTGTGTGTGTGTTCAAGTTCATGAACGATCTCAGCATAAATCATTCTCGATTTATGGTCAATGATGAAAAAGGAGCAAAGTGCAACCAAACCCCAAGGACTCCTGCTGGTCCGGCCTTACTTGCACAATCTCTCACACACACACGGCGACACACGAACCTCGAACCAGAGTCCTGCTGATCGGTCAGGGCTCATTTAAATTCCACATCCAGCACAGTGAGCACGATTACGGATGACAGTATAAATGGTACATGTATGAGCCAAGGTCTGTTAGTAATAATAATAAAATATAGAAGATATAAAGGAAAAGCTAATAACCTGCAATGTTAATTTTTGTGTGAATGTAGACTCTCTTTGGTTACGTTTTAAGAAATCAAGATCTTTGTTTTTGTTTTTTTTAATTGAACAATCATATAAAAAATATATTCAAAATTACTGAATTAAGTTTAACAACAGAAAAAAAAAATTCTGAAGAACGAACACAACCAAAAACACACAGACATTCTCCAGCTAATTTGTAAAATAATAAATAACCGGTTGGTATTTGTTAAAGAAGCTCTCAGTGTGTGTTTAATCTTCTCCGGCTAATGAATCTTTTTTTGCGAAGATTATGGAACGTCTGGCCAACAAAGATGAGAGAGCGATAGCGAGATCGCTTCTGATTCTCACACTTGCCCCGAGAAGCACCACAGGGGAGCGTTTGAGAAAGCCGGCGTCATGAGAAAGCTCGCGTGAAACTTGTATCCCGCCGAGAACTTGGCGACGAAAGCTCGTTTATGTCAAGAGACGAGAACAACACGGCGGAAATACTGAAAAGAAAACACTGTGCGCGTCCACAGACACTATTAATTGGATACTTTCACTATAACGCTGTGTTAAAAGGTATTCGAAGGAGGCTGACCTCATGATGACATTGACAGAACTGGACTGTTGTGTTCCTGGAGCGTCTGGTCACACGAATGGGTTTATCATTTTAAAAGTGTTTCTTTTTTTTTTATATATATAAATGTTCCTAAGTGGACATTGACGAACCCTAAACCTTCCCTTCACTCTGTCTGTGCAGGACTGCATGGAGGAGATCAACCTGTTCAGTGAGAACAAGACTCACCTGAAGCAGCTGGGAGAGCAGCTCATCACCGCCAGCAACAAGACCAAGGAGGGCGAGATCAATGACAAGATCAAGGGCATCAACGAGCGCTGGCAGCACCTGTTCAACCACATCGAGGCCAGGTGGGGGGACCAGACGCCTGTCCTGTACCACTACCGTGTCTCTCTCACACACACACACACACACAGGCAGACGTCGGTGATGTTTCTGTGGCTGATCTGGTGGACACGGTCTGATTCAGGACACGGTTCGTGAGTAGACACATTCAGTTTAGTCAGCAGGTCTTCTCTCTGTTATTAGCGCGATACTGAGTTGTCCTGATTATACAGGGTAGGGATTAGGGCTTAGGGTTTAGGGACTGAGGATTAGGGAGTCGGGAATAATTTTAAATAGGTTTATCCCTGTGTCTGCGCTCTACAAATACTACAAATTCATTGTTTTTGAAAATGTGTCTGAAGCAATGGGAGAAGTAAACACGTCAACCCAATTAATTAACTACCACAATTACTACTGCTGATACTAGTCCTTGTTTTAGTACTAGTACACCATACTACCATAGAACATAACGTTATTAGTCCTTCTGCTACAGCAACAACCACCCTCACTGTTAGAGTTACTGCTGCTTTGCTCTGTTGTCTCTGACAAAATAGTTTGTCTTTGTCTTACTGCTACAAACATCACTAAAACATCCTTGTTGTACTACTACCACAAACATCACTGCTACTGCTGCTAAACTACTGCTACTCTTACTACCACAAGTACAACCGCTAGTGCTGATAATTCTGCTACAGTTCCTACTGCAACCAAGGCAACTTTTGTTACTTCTCTGACTGGTTCTGGCTTCTGCTTTAACTACTGCAGCTACTACTCTTATTACTACTCTTATTACTACTCTTATTACTATAGTTATAAATATTGCTGTTACTGCAGTTACTCCTACTGTTATTACTTCTCCTATCACTATGGTTATTGCTGCCGCTAGTGATGCTACTGTTACTATTTCTACTACTATGGTTATTACTACCATTATTACCGCGACTCTTATTACTACTGCTATTACTATGGTTATAGCAGTAGTAATAGTATTACTACTGTTATTTCTACTGCTATTACTATAGTTATTACTATTGCTGTTACGTCAGCTACTGCTGCTGCTATGACTACTGCGGTTACTACAGCTATTACTACAACTACTACACCAGTTAGCTGTAGCCTTAAATCCACCAGTCTATTATTATATACTGTAGTTTCTCATTTTGTTGCACAAACAGCTCTGATATGTAGGCCTGTCTGTTGTGATGTATTAAGTATGAACTAAAAAAATCACTTCTACTACTCCTAGGGTAACTATAACCTACTCTTCCTGAAACATACACATCCTAGTACAAAAACCACCAGTAACACTGCTGCTGATGGTCCAACTACTACAACCTCCATTAAACCTCCTCCTGATACTACACCCACAGCCACCACCAATATTATTAACTACTGCTAGACCTACTTCTGTAACTACTACTACAACTATAAAACCTCCAGCTACTTCCATCCTGCCCTTTTTAATAACTGTAAATGTCAGTTTAGGATGATTGTCCTGCTGGGAGACCTGCTGCAATTGCACGGTTCTGGCCCAGTCATCTATTCCTCAGATCTTTCATCTTGCCGACTTTTAACACGTCAACTTTTATAGCAGGTTGTTGAGGTTTTTGTCTCTGGATAATGAGGTGATCAGTGGTTTTAATGGTATGTCTGAACGATGTACTGCAGCTACTACCGCTATTACTGCAGCTAATACTACTGCTAATACTGTAACTACTACTGGTATTTGCTATTGCTAATGTTACCGCTAATACTAAGGTTGTTACTAAGGTTGCGACTACTGTTATAACTTCTGCGCCTATTACTACCGCTATTACTACTGCAACTACTAGAGCTATTAGTACTGTTATTACAACCACTACTGTTACTACTGTTATTATTACCACTAATACTACTGCTATTACAACAGTTAATACTGTTACTACTACAACTAGTACTGTTATTACTACAGTTAATACTACTGCTATTACAACAGTTAATACTGTTACTACTACAACTCGTACTGCTATTACAGCAGTTATTAATACTGATATTACTATAACTTCTACCGCTACTACTACTGCAAGTACAACTGTAACTACTACTGCTATTACTTTTGCTAGTACTATCGCAACCACTATATAATACTGCTGTTACTACTGCTATAACTACTGCGTCTATTACTACCGCTATTACTACTGCAACTTACTAGAGCTATTAATACTGTTATTACTACAACTACTACTGTTATTACTACAGTTAATACTACTGCTATTACAGCAGTTATTAATACTGATATTACTGTAACTTCTACCGCTACTACTACTGTTACGACATCTGCTAGTACTATCGCAACTACTATATAATACGACTATTACTACGGTTACTACTACTGCTGTTACTGAACCTACAACTGCTAATATTTCTGCTACTGCAGGTTTTCTAGCACTAGTATACTGTTGTTACTGTTGATAAACTAAAAAACAAAACCTAATCAAAGATACTCTTAAAAATGACTTTTAGACATGGAGTTCCTTAGAAATTCTTATATCTCTGCTGGAAGTTAAAATTTCTTTACAAAAAAGAAGCAACATTAAAAGCCTTAGGAGTCGGCCACTTGCATTTTTTTCTGGTAACCGTGAAAAGAGCTTAAAATCCTCACTCATGTTTGATCATACTCGTACTGTAAGTGTAGTACAACATGCGAATGTAAAGGCTCTACTTTTATAGACGTACACTCAGAGTACCTACAAAACATAAAGAAAGTAAACAGAATTTGAAACGCGTCGCTAAAATGAACTTAAATTCCACAAATACTGAACACAGACATGAGAAAAATATCTGTAGAAAACTCATAGCGACAGTACTTTTAAACTAATGCAAGTCACATCAAAAACAAACATCCTTCATTTACTGTAATCAGAGTGACACCAAGGAGAGGCACAGAATTTCTGTCACACTTCATTATCTGACACGCCCACACGCTATTCATGGGGAAAACAGTCTGGGTAATATCTACTGTACTGTACATACGAGGCCACGATGACACTGACACTGATTCGTTTTTTTTAAGTAAAAACTCCAGGCTGTAAACTGTTAATTTCTCCAAAACACAAACTTGTCTATACATTCTGCTCACATACTGTATTACTGTAGCCCAGTCTGTGCTGAATAAAGTGTAATTACAGACTTGTATGTTTAAAAGTAACTGAAAATTACACAAATGTCATGACGTGTCAAAGGGCCCTAAAACACCTGCAGACTCCTACGGGTTAAAAACTCTTTAAGATGCTGTGTATTGTGTAATAGAAAGAAAAAAAATCACTAATCAATTAAAAATCAGTAAGACAAACTTGTTCAACTTTAACTTGAGAAATCCAGACTCGGATCGGACTTTCACCCTTTCCTCTTAGCTTTACCTTTGCTCCTTTTTTTTTTTTTTTTTTGTGGTTTGGCTCCATAAGGCATAAGTCTGTCTCAACCGCCCTCACCCCTCCACTCGTCCCGTCTGTTTATCACTCGCACATCTCTCTTTCTTCATCGTGTTTATTTATAACACTAGCCGAGGTTTGTGTAATAGCACGACAGAAAATGTCTGACAGAGATCATCGTTAATCAGTGAGGATCCCACAGCTCTCGTGGGTTGCGAAGCTTTTTGTGCTTTACTGTGGCAACAGTTGTACACGAAGGTGTTAACTTTAGCTACATGACTGCATAATTACATCTACATAACTATATTTGTTATCATTTATTATACAGAGATATAAAGGTCTATTTTGTCTGTGTTTTATTGAAACAAATCCGTTTCCATCGTGCATCCTGTATAACCGAGTACCAAAGTGTGCAGTGTGTTTATTAAAGATTTATAAAGCATCGTTTAAACCCCAGCAGGTCACATGTTTGTGTTGTAACAAAACAGTTAAAACTTCACAGTGTCCTGTTTAACACTCACACATTGAAAGAGAAAGGGGAAGTCAGGAGGAAATATTTCAGAGTATTAATAAGATTTATGTTGAGAACGTGCAGCGCTGATTCCTAAAGAAACTGAAATGCACGGGAAAGAAAGAGCTCAGTGTAAGGCGATCGTCTGGAGGAACTGCGGCACGTCTGAAACCGTGTGCCAGACGGAGCTCTGAACGTCTGACCTGCTGATCCTCCGACCTGGTGCGGTGCGGTGCGGACTGATCCGCTCGTGTTTCTGTCTCAGGACCGTAATGCAGGCTTTAGTGCTGCAGAGAGAACACACATGTACTGCGTGTGAGGCGGCACCTGAGCGGAGCGGCCGCTTCCTCGGGTCGGCCTGGTCTACAGCACGCGGTTTTGAAAGTGTAAAGAGTTTGACTGAATTATGCTTTGTTTTTCCGAGTCACTTCGTGTCGCATATCTGGATGAGCTGGACTTGTTTCTGCATCCCTGCACACAGTTATCTCTACAAGCAGGACTAATCTTACTCGCAGATTCTGTGTGTGTGTGTGTGTGTTTGGACTAAGGGACTTGACCCAGGCCTGGCGGATTCTTTTGTCACCCCAAATGTGTCATGACATTCAAACACCGGGCAGCTGCCTCAGGCCTTTTGTGTCCCCCCGCTGTCCCATAAGTCCCCAGTCTAACGCCATTGTGTCTCTGAGCCAATCAGATTCACCGTCCTGTTTTCAAACCGCCTCTGTATTGGATGAGACACGCTGACTCTGGGCCGAAACCTCGGTGAGTCTGGCACACTCTGTTCTTTATTATTAAAGTCAGGCAGATGTTGTGTTAAGGCCATCTGCTGACCGCTGACTGTCTCTCTCTCTCTCTCTCTCTCTCTCAAACACACACACACACATTGGTCCACTTTTAGGCTTGGATTAACTGTTTTGAAACTGTTTCAGACCTACATTTTAATTCTACTACACCCTCACCTTACTGTCTAAGGGCAGGATTAGTAGTTTAGAGCGAAGTGTGTGTGTGTGAGAGAGAGAGAGAGAGAGAGAGAGAGAGAGAGTCTGTGCAAATATACAGATGTGTAGAAGCGGACAAGTGGTTTTTACATGACAGATTTACAATCTGGACGTGTGTGTGTGTGTGTTTCAGTGTGTCGTGTAGTATCAGTTTTTCCCAGCACACATCTAGTGGCCATGTGTTTTGTGACATTAACAAACATCCTGTATTTGCTCAGTTGTGCAGGATTATTATTATTATTATTATTTTAGGATTATTATTACTATTATTATTAATTAGTTTTTATTTATTATTATCATTATTATTATTTTAGGGTTATTATTACTGTTATTATTAATTAGTTGTATTTAATATTATTATTATTATTATTTTAGGGTTGTTATTATTATTATTATTATTTTAGTTATTATTACTATTATTATTACTTACTTTTATTTATTATTATTATCATTATTATTATTATTATTATTTTAGGGTTATTATTACTATTATTATTAGTTTTATTTATTTATTTATTATTATTATTTTTAAGATCATTACTAATTAGTTTTATTATTATTATTATTATTATTTTAGGGTAATTATTAATTAGTTGTATTATTATTATTATTATTATTATTATGCTTTTTTTTTCCTCACTCGCTTATGAATCTGTTTTTCGGATTTTTTTTTACCCCTCAGGCTCATTTGCTCCGGGGGTCAATTGTACAAAACAACAGGGAAATCATCATTTTGTGGTGTGTGTGGGAAGGCAGTACTAAGTGTGTGTGTGTGTTAAGCCTCTTCAGTGGTTTAATCCATGCAGAGCTGAGTGTGTGTGAATCTGTGTGCGCTGTAAAAACGATGACGTGTGCTTGACACTTCCTTACGCATTCTTGATCACACTGCACACACACACACACAGATAAGGAGGGAGGGAGGGAGGGGGAACGTGACAGACCATCTGCAGGAGCTCGTCCAGAAAAATGCTAACACTCACGAGAGAGAGACATGGAGTCGCCTCGCCGGTCTGTGAGTACGTGCCGTACCACCTGCTCGCCCTCACGACACACACATTTATACACGCGGAGACAGCAGGGGGGTTTTGGGGGTGTGTGTTATGTTTTCAGCAGCAACCTCACACACACACACACACACACTCTCTCTCTCTCAACAGGCTGGCTAATGCTAACACCAGAGTGCAGTGGTGCACTATTGAGCACACAGGGACACACAGGGTCACACACTGAGCATCTGAAGTGCATTCACAGATTTCTGCATCGTGTCGTTTGTGCACGTCGAGTCGTTTTAAAGTCGTTAGCGCTCGTGAGGTCTCGACTGTCTGATTCTGTGCGAGACGTCCTGCGTTACTGATGTCGTATTCCGTGCACGTGCACACAACCCGAGTGTCCCTGCAGCCCGTCCGCGCTCACGCGCAGACACACGTTTGTTTTGGTTCCTCGTCACGTGACTGTCGAGGTGGACCGGTGACGTCAACCCTCGCCCCCCGCGCACGTCTCAACCGGTGTTCAGACACCGTACTGTACACACTCGTGACGTGAGAGACGTGTGCTGCAGATTCATTTCCTGCTTCAGCTGATTGATACTAAAACTCTTAGAAAATATCAGCAAAAATATATATGCAAAATATTTCTCATTATTAAATTAAAATCGTACTTAAAAGAAAGTCTTATTTAGAAATAAATAAAAATGAACGTGCTTTAGACCGACAATGAGATTCAATTATGATTAAATATTTATGACACACAATGACAATACAACTGAGCAAAAAAAAAAACCCACAACGTTTAAGTCTAAGCTCTAACCAATCACACTTGAGACTGAATTGTTGTAATGCAGGAGGCGGGACTAAGCTTGCTAATCTGTTAACAAACATTCTTTAAATTATTTTGATTTACTGATAAATAACAAGTGACAGACTGTGATTTAAGAAATTGTCTCGCAATGACGCGTCACACAGCTTCACATACGGCGGTAATCTTTACTGACCTGTGATCAGTCTGTGACTCGACATACACTGTGTGTGAGAACTGGGGGAGTCTGGAGATCATATGATGGAGATCGTATGAAGTTGTATGCAGAGAATGACACACATCCCAGACCTGTTACTGGACTTATTGATTTATTTTGTTATTAGGATTGATTACTGGTAGATGATCCTCCGACTTACAAACGGATCGCAGGAACAAATCGTGGAAGTAGCTCACGTGTATTGTACAAAATATAGGCACTGCAGTGCACCGGATACCGACATTTACAATTATATAGAATATTTCCAGTTGGGTTGGTGTGCTTTATATTTATATAAGACTCAATTTGCCTGACTTACGAACAAATCTGACTTACGAACATTTCCTGAAACAGAACTCGTTCTTATTGTATTTATTGTATTGACAGTGTAAATCATTCTGGATCTCACGCCACACATCTGTTTGGATGGAAATGTTTCATACATGTGTCAGTGAACACCAGTTACTCAGACACACACACACACACACACACACACTTCCTTCTTTATTATACCCATTTTTCTAATTGAACAGTTTCAGTATTCGAGAATCATTTAAACGATTGTTTTTAATCACAGAACAAAAAAAAACGTGTGTAATAACCGTGCTGTAACAGCAGGATGTGTGTGTGTGTTGTGTGTGATGTGACAGGGTGAGGAAGCTGAAGGAGACTCTGGTGATGGTGCAGCAGCTCGATAAGAACATGAGCAACCTGCGCACGTGGCTCTCGCGTATCGAGGGCGAGCTGACTCGACCCATCGTGTTCGGCGTTTGTCACAACGATGAAATCCAGTGCAAACTCGCCGAGCAACAGGTAAACACACACCTATTTCACAATCGAACTATTAAAAGATAAAAATGTCTCTTTCATATAAGAAGTCACTGATACACTGATGCTGTATGTCCAGGAGCTGCAGAAGGACATCGAGCAGCACACGGAGGGCGTGGCGTCGGTGCTCACGCTGTGCGACATGTTACTGCACGACGCCGACGCCTGCAGCAGCGACATCGAGAACGACTCCATCCAGCAGACCACGCACAGCCTGGACCGCCGCTGGAGAAACATCTGCGCCTTGTCCATGGAGAGGAGGATGAGGTGAGGACCTGTCCTCTCCACTTCTGTATTATTTTAAGTCGTAATTACTAACATTAAGGAGTTCCATGCTGTGTACGTATGTGTGTGTGTGTGTGTATATATATATATATATATATATATATAAAATATATATATCGCCCCCTGCAGGATTGAGGAGACATGGCGTCTCTGGTGTAAGTTCCTGGACGATTACTCGCGGTTCGACGACTGGCTGAGCACAGCAGAGCGCACGGCGGCGAACCCGGCCAGCGCAGACGTCCTCTACACGTGCGCCAAGGAGGAACTCAAAAAGTTTGAGGTGAGCGCCGGACACTTTAGGAGAGTGAGTTTACAACGACATGTGGAACGATAAACATCATATAAAAAAAAAAATGTTTTTTAAAAAGTCATTATCTATTTTACAGAAAGGTTTTTTCTTTTTTTTTAGCAAAATGCTCGATGTTCTGATTACATCATAATCACAAAACGTGTAAAGTTATTTTTCTGACCTGATTTTTTAGTGCAGTGTTATAAATCACAGCACTCGTCTCTCACACACACGCAGGTGTTCCAGCGGCAGGTCCACGAGCGCCTGACGCAGCTGGAGCTGGTGAATAAACAGTACCGCCGCCTGGCCCGTGAGAACCGAACCGACACGGCCTGCAAACTCAAGACGATGGTGAACGAAGGGAACCGGCGCTGGGACGAGCTGCACAGGCGGGTCGGCACCGTCATCCGCAGGCTCAAGGTGAAAACCTCACGCTCGCCGATGGGAGTCACAAGAGGGGGGAAACGACACGTTTTAGCTAAATGTCTTCCAGAAAGACATAGTGTGTGTACAGTGGAGCCTCGGGTTTGACTTTTGATTTATTTTGCTTATATCACAAAATATAGAACTAAGCATTAAAAAGCCTTAATTATGCAAAAATAAATAATACAGCACTAAATATAAACAGTACAGGACAGAGCAAACACTTAATTTTTACATGTACGTGTATTTGTTCACTCGCTGACGTGAAGGAGTGTAGGAGAGGGAGATGGATGGGGAGGGGGCTAGTGTTCGGAAGGAGACGCCACTTTCATAATAATAATAATAATAACACTGTGTAATTCTCCTTCAGGGTTTTTTTTTTTTTTTTTTTTTTGCACTGCACAAAAAGAGACACTGCGCTCTGTTCTCCACAGTTTTGTTCGGGTGATACTTATCGGCAAAGGCATTGACGTCAATCCACTTTGCATAAAATTATCACATGTGCGATCTGCAATGGCGGACTGAGCAGAACTGATGGCGGGTGATGCACTCCAGGAAGAAGGAGTTCGTGAACAGGGACAGAATTTTAGGCGAATTTTTTTGTTTGAGTTCGTACTCTGGGACGTCCGTGATCCGAGGTCACACTGTATTTAATCTACAGTAATTTCCTCAAGGAACATTGGAAGCTGTAACTTTAAAAACGTAACACTGAGAAATTTACAAGTACGACATTATAAACTCTGGGATTAAATTTCAACAGTACGCATGTGACATTGTAAAAGTGTGTTAATTATCGAGGCAAATGAAGTTTCTGAGAGATCTCTGTCCCGCTGTCTCCCTGCAGCACTTCACGTCTCAGAGGGAGGAGTTTGAGGGGACGAGGGACGCCGTGTTGGTGTGGCTCACTCAGATGGACCTGCAGCTCACCAATGTCGAGCATTTCTCCGAAAGCGACGTCTACGACAAGATGAGACAACTCAAGGTAAAGCGTTTCTTACATGAACGTTACGTCACGCGCGGCCGAACGCCGACGTCTCTAAATGAAGAGGAGCGGTTTAGAGCCATGATGTCTGTCCCCCGTGCAGGTGTTCCAGCAGGAGATCACCCTCAACACCAACAAGATCGATTCCCTGATCGTGTTCGGGGAGAAGCTGATCCAGAAGAGCTCCCCGCTGGACGCCGTGCTGATCGAGGACGAGCTGGAGGAGCTGCACTCTTTCTGCCAGGAGGTGTTCAGCCGAGTCGCACGCTTCCACCATCGCCTCGTCAACTCGAGACCGGTCCGTGTCACACACACACACGGTCAGGATTATCATTACACACCGTGTTCTCTAACCTTCAGCGTTTCTCCGTCAGGTCGTGGACGACGAGTGTGATTTCTCAGACAGAGACCCGGACGACTCGTTAGAGCTGACCTCCGTCTGGGAGAGAGACGGGGACGTGATGGACACGGCGTGTCACCTCCTCGAGCCATCGGGCCGAGAGACGCCGGTCAGCGTGGACTCCATCCCGCTCGAGTGGGACCACACGGTGGATGTGGGCGGGTCTTCGTCGCCCGAGGATGAAGACGAGGTCACGTACTACAGCGCGCTCTCGGGTAAAATGATCCAGGGAGTAGTTTAAAGTTTTTTTTTTTTTTTCACCAATACGGTAAAAGAAAAATACATTTAAAATAGAATCCACCTAATAAACATGTTCTCCATAAAGTAGTTCATAATTATAATTCATTGAAATTGTTGTACGTTTACATTAATGGTATCCGGCTAACGCTCTTATCAAGGCTTTGAAGGCCCCCCCCCCCCCCCCCCCCCATAATATAAAATAATATCACGATGCATTTTAAAAACTCTGAATCGTCCGAGTCGTCTGATCCGGCGCGCTGCTCCTCCTGTCCTCCTTGTTCATACTCTAGTGTGTCCAGGTTTCAGCGTGATCGTGACCAGACGTCTCATATCTGTTACAGACGTTCAGGTCACTGAGAGCTCCGAATCCTTTATTAAAGCTCCGGCTCGAGCTCTGAGTGCTGCATCTCCTGCATGCCACACACACCCACACAGTACACATACAGTACACATACTGTACACGTGTGCTTCTGAGTGCTGGGCATGAACTGTGTACTGTATGATTTACAACCCAAACCCACTCAGCACATCCCGTTCGAGTCAGGATCTTTATAAAAACAAACAAAAAAAACCTCCAGTCAATCTGCCAAAGTGTGTTTGGTGTCTAAAGTTCTTCTGTAATTGAGAGCGAACAGGAATTCTCTAATGTAACAACGTTGTCATTTTTTTTACATCCAGGTCGGGTTTAAGTGCTAATTAGCTGAATTACAAAACTTATAGATGAGAACATAAGACGGCACTGAACTATTTGGCTGATTGACTTTAGTGATGTTTTTCCCTCCTTGCTGTCTGTGTCTGTGTGTTTTTGTCTCCTTTTTTTATTGTATTTTTTTAATCCAAACTTTAGCCCTGTGCTAATCAGTAAACAGATGAACACATACAGCCATTACAGTAGCTTCCTGTATTCATTAAGGTAATATACTGTATGTTGCTGTGCAGCAGGTGGTGGGTCTGATCTCGCGGTCTTTATCGCTGCGCGTGCCTGAAGTGTAATGATCGATCGTACGCAGTCGGGAATCATGGGCGTCTGTGAGCTCGCGCTCTGTCCTCCCCAGCGGTGCGCAAGCGAGCAATTTCGAATAAAATGAGTCTGGCAGGGAAACACGTGATAGTCTCCGGCCCTCCCTGACTGAGTGGTAGCAGTAGCATTGGGAAATGGATACCACTAAAATTAAGGTGTTAAATTAAAATGAAATTAAAAAGGTTATGCAGCTAGCTCGTTGTGTGACGTCAATGGAGTACGGCTTGCATTCGCAGCACTCACAATAAACATGCTCCGATTATAACCTTTGTGAGGTTTGTTTGTCCAGCTGCTACTCCCGCCTCTTCGTTACCTTGGCAACCTGAGTTTTGCTTCTGACCTGGAAAGCTCAAAAGCACCCCATTATTCTCATAAACGCCGGCGTTCAACCGTTCGATCAGGTTCATAAATCTGGATATCATAAACACTACCACAAAGTCCCACCATGCCTTGCGACCATCATCCCATTTTGTGTGTGTGTGTGTGTGAGAGAGAGATGAATACAACCTTGTGTGTAACACTAACGTACGTGTCTCTCGTCTCTCAGTGACGGAGCCGAGCTGGCAGGACAGGAAACGCATCATCCACAGTGTGACCTCGACTCCTACACGCCTCAGCGCTTCGTACCATCCTGAGGGATATGTACGTGCACACACACACACACGCTCTTGCAAGCATCAGTCTTTAGTGAATACATGACTTTCCAGACATACAGTAAACAGTAGTTTGTGGGAGTGCAGTAGTAGGTGAGGGCGTGGCTTTTAAATAGAAGTGTAATTTTATTCTGAACTGTTGCCACAAAGTTGTATAGAAGCGGAGCATTTTCCGAAATGTCTTGATATAACACTGGAGATAAGAGGTCTGACTGTTTAAACCTGTTAATTATGGAATTCATGTGTTCCAATCAAACACTTTTGTCCATGTAGTGAGCTTCTTACATGAGGTATATATATATATATTATCATGAGTAGGTATTGAATTGATTACCAGGCATGCGCATATGCGTCCAGCAGGTGGCACTATTGTACCTGTAAGTTTGTAACTGCCACAAAAAATTACAACCTCGACTAAGCACTAGCTGTTTCCTTTCTCCTTGACTTTTCCTCACACCATAAAGAAAAAAAACACGTGTCTGTAAGTAAAACTTGTGTAACATTTCTCTCAGCAGGTCTTAAAGAGATGTTCAGTCTGCTTGTCTGTTAGCAAATATAACACTGATGCTAATTGCGTTAGCTGCTGGTGAATGTTAAATGCACTTGTTAGCTTGTGTGATTTATGTTGGTAAGAAAAGTGGGAACATGTTTTCTTGTCAGTTTAAAACTGAAAGTGTCTTCTTCAGTAAACACATTACATTTTAGAGAGAGAGAGATGATTTTTGGGAGCGTTTAGCGATCAGCCAACCGGACAGAGAAATGTGCATTTAATAATGGTGTCAATTACCTAAATAATGTTTAATTAACTAAAACAATTGTTGTTTTATTATTAATCTGTGATAATTAATTTCACGTCGTTGGCGTTTCCAGGCGAAGCTGATGTCTGAGTGCACAGAGAGCATCGACGACGTGAAGCGAGTCAAACACATCCTGACCGACGACGAGACGCTCGATGGTCAGGGTCTGGCCCTCCCGCCGTCTGCAGACAAACAGACAGGTGTGTGTTTGTTTCTCTTTCTCACACACCCACTCGAACTCTCGCAGTTTGTTTCAGTGCTTGTTCGTTCTTTCCTTCAGGCGTGATCGAGAGGTGGGAGCTCCTACAGGCTCAAACGCAGGCTAACAATGAGGATCAGCCCAAGTTAACCTCTGACCTTAGGGAGGTCACGACCTGGCTGGACGGCGTGCTTCCTGAATTGGAGAGGCTGCAGAGAACGAGGGAGCGCCCGAGCCTTCGAGACATGGAGCACAGCATCCGCAAGCTCAAGGTACAGCCAACGATTTAGCGCGACATGTTTTCTGACCCAGATGTTGGCAAGGAGGATGATTCATTTATATATATATTTTTAATTCCCTCCCAGGAGATCCACAGGACGTTTGGAAGCTACAAGGCTCAGATGATTGGTGTGAACCTGAGTGGGCGGCGTCTCCTGCGAGGTGATGAGGTTCCGGAACTGAAGGCGGAGCTTCAGGCAGCCAATCAGAAGTGGACACAGGCCTGCGCCTTTCTCGACACGTGGGAGAACCAGCTGCACCATGAGCTCCTGCAGTGTCAGGTAACAAAAAATAATCGCTAACATCTTGGAGCTTTTAATGTCATCAGTGTACAGCTGACCTCTGACCCTTAACCCCTCAGGAGTTCCATGAGACGCTGCACTCCTTACTGCTGTGGCTGGCTCAAGCTGAAAGTCAGCGCTACATGGTGAACATTCATGACGTCAACGTGGACGTCACTGTCCTGCAGGAACACAGAGATACACTCAAGGTGTGTGTGCAGTTTCATTTACAGGAGCTGTTCTGTCAACGTGTTGATGTGAACATCATTAAGTGTGTGTGTGTGTGTAGGCGGTGCAGCGTGAGCTCCTGGGCCGAGAGCAGGAGGTGCAGGCACTGCAGCAGATCTCCTACCACATCCTTCATGTGGAGCAGGGTCAGGAGAGCATGGAGGCCAAGGAGAAGGTGCACGTCATCAACAACAAGCTCCGCCTACTCCTTAGACAGATCAGCCATGACCTCAGCATGCTGAAGACCAGACTGGTGAGTAACGAACTCTGGGTAGATTCGAGAACTCGATCTTACAAATGCTCAAACAGAACAGTTTGTGTATTTACTGATTCCAGTTAGGTAGGGTGTTGCATCTGTCTTCATGTGCGCTTACACACACCTCTCGGTCCGAATGGACTCTCAGATGGGAGCCAGAGGTGTGTGTCAGTGCACATGTAGACATTCATATACAATTGGATGCATGTGTATATCCTTTCCTGCGGAATGGGTGGGAACGGCAGAGGCGGATTTTGACTGTATTTTAAGCACTTGGTGAAAATGGTTCCTTTCCGCTGGCTGCTCGGGTGGGATCATCTGATTTTGACACATTAAAATATCTGTAAAACTATCTCCCACCCAAACCCCTGTTGAGACGGCTGTCCCTGCCCGGTCCTTTGCTCCCACTCCCATTGCTGCTTCCCACCTGCTCGACAGGACAGGCCTGGGAAGGTTCTTCACTGCATCTGTCACCCATCCTGCAGGTGGAAAGAGGTGTACCCTAAACAACTCCGCCCCCACTCATTATATAGGTACAAGCACGAATACAATGAGTCTACAGTATATATACAGTTCCCTCTTTCCGCCTGCAGGACAGGCCTATCTTTTATTTACTTACCTAGTCAAAAAAAAAACGTTTATTCAAAGCACAGCGACATCCCCTGGTTCTGGAGAGCTTTAGTTCATTAGCGGTTTCCCTGCTCTAACACATACACACCTCTCGAACTGAAGGTGCTGTACGTGTGTTAAGGCAGGGAACATGTCAACTAAGTGTTGTGAGATTTCCTAGAAAGTGTACATTTAATCACCTGCTGAATTTCCATCTTGTGTTGCAGAGGAGTGAAGGTTCATCAGTGGACGGCGAACATGTGAGAGATGGAGCGCTGACAGACGAGGTAACGGCGCAGAGCAGAAACACACAGTTTCACAGTACAGATGATAACGAGCTGACATTTACTCACTCACCTCTTGTATTGCTGTAGGCGTCCAGAGCTGTCGGGAGAGGACCTTCAACAAGTGACAAGTAAAATAACTAACACAAAAATCAAAACAATGGAAAAAAAAAAAAAAAGAAGGCAACCAGCTGTTTAATGACATCGCGCTGTTCTGCGTTGCAGGGCTGTTTCCAGAGGCAGGCCGTTTCTTTACCGGGTTCTGCGAGCTGCGTTCCCTTTACACCTCCTCTTCCTGCTGCTGCTGGTCCTGGCGTGTCTGGTGCCGGCGTCTGAGGACGACTACAGCTGTGCCCTGTCCAACAACTTCGCCCGCTCCTTCTACCCCATGCTGCGCTACATTAACGGACCTCCGCCGACGTGAACCGCTTAACCTGTCTACACGATTCATAGTGAATTTGTGACCATCAATGTACAAATAAACGTTTATAGATACGATACATTAAAGGTTTAATTTAAGAAGCATCCTATTTTTGAAAGCAAACATCAAAAACAATCTACACATCATTATTATGAAAATTAAGTATTTCAGATTCACACGTAATACCAGTCTCTCCATGTGCCACAGAAAATTAAAAAGACATAAAAGTATTTTTTAAATCCTGTAAAAACTCCTGCATTAGCATGAAGTATTAATGGTTCACCTTTGATCCGCAAAGATGATGAAGCTACAAGAATACTGTACATTTGGATACAGAAACCAAAAAAAAGACACAAACATCACACTTCAGTAGGAGAATCCAGCCATGAGGTTCATCGTTAACTTCAAACGCTCTGCTTGTTATATATAGTTATTTATTAAACTATTTATTTTATTTCCCCTAGACTGACCTAGCGAAAGCCATAGTACAGATGCACGGAGATTAAGCGTGTGTACAGTTTTGATTATTTATGTTTATGATGTATAGTTTAAAGTGAGTTTGTACTTCTTGACAAATAAAGCTGTTTGCCTGTAATGTGTTGAAAAGGTATTTTTTATTATTAGTTTAACAGCCTGATGAGAGCGTGAAAGTACACCACTGATGACTACAGTGATTTTACAACACGATAAATTACACCTTACACAGGTTATCTGCGCATTTACACATTTCTCACCTTGTTTTCATCAGCAGAACGCACATGAATGTAAATCACAGTTTGACATTTAAGACCTGAATTTCCTGATTTTGCCATTAAATAGTGCAATTTACAAACATACTCTTCTAACGAAGTGGCTCAGACGTTACACCTGTAAGACGCGTCCGTCCGTCGTACGGATTAAAGGCGAACTGGTTTGGTTTCTAATAAACTTGCATTTCATGTTTCTAGGTGTTTAACCTGAAGCATTTTACACAACAATGTAAAAGAGAAAACTGATTGTCCATATTTACAGAACAGGAAAATAAAACCTTTTTTTTTTTTTTTTTTTTTTTAAAGCTGCCATATTGGTCATGATCTGACTGTCAAAGTAATTGGATTTTCTCTTTACATGATCAAAAAATTATCACTTTTAAATTGATTTAATATACAGATAGTCCTCGACTTATCGACGAGTTCTGTTCCGGGAGCATGTTCGTAAGTCGGATAGTCCGACAAAGTGAGTCTTATACACCTATGACACGTATATACAATGTAAATTTTACCAATTCACTTGGCTAAATCTGTCCCCTTTCCCATCACTGCCAACATGTGGGCAAACACTGTAACTGCACCTAAAGAAAATGAATCTGACAGTTAAATGTAAGTGTTGTCTCTGCACCTTTAAATCGCGAGGGGAATCCTGGTCGCCATTTTGTCTCAGAGCTGTTTTCCACTGTATTGGACTGTGAAATTAATTCTGAAATTAATATTATTCACCATCAGGACAGCTTTACAGCACAGACATTTTCCATCATCGTGCTCCATCATTGAAACCAGTGAGTTTTTAACCCAAATGCTCGTAAGTCAGGGACTACCTGTATTTTTGTTTCCTTTAGCGCAGTAAACCAAGCTATGCTGCTGGAGCAAAATCAGGATCAATCATCCAGGTCTTAAACACACACTAGTGTGCGGGTTTGCAACAACAACAACAAAAATTATATATATATATATACTGTGTATTTACAACCATTTAAGAAAAAGCAAAAATGTGAAAACTGTACGTCTTCATTGTTTTTGTCTCATCAAGACATTCTGCGATACAGTTGGTTTATTTACGGTGGCACAAACGGTTTGGATTTGGTGTTGAGATTTTCGTACCTTGGCTTTTTTTTTTTTTTTTTTGAGTCTGTGAGTGAAACCGTGACGCCTGACACGTCATCAGTCACACTGATGGAGCCGTGTGCAAAATCGTGTTACCTCAGTTATAACGTCCATATAGAGTCTGAAGTGTTTTCCTCTGGTTTCAAAACCGAAGGCGCTTGGGGCAGATCTGTTCCGTAGTCCGCATCTCAGACACACACACACATACACACACATACACACACATATACAAACGTGATCGATGGGTACAAGAAAGAAACAGTTAAAAGAATCCGCTCGTGCTTTTAGTGCCTTAACATCTCCTCTCGGTTCATATGTACATAGCACCACCGAGCAGGAGAAACAGGGAGGGAGGGACAAGTAGTGCAGATCACAAAACACAGGCTGTAGGTTTATATGGATTAGAGAACCGTACTGTATTTTCTGGACTATCAGACACCCAAATAAATATTTCACTCTGAGATGATTTGCTGCTGCTGCTGCTGAAGTCTGGTTTAGTTTTTATCTTGTTTATTACTGTATTGTTTCCTGAGCGTTAACTGGTTGACTCTCCCAATGGACAGAAGATTTAAAATAAAAAATGCTGGACCTCTGTGCCACATAACTGCCAGGCTGACATCTCACATTTACACCGCTGTCTATTTACATTGTATATAAATGGATTACTGGATAGGGATGACTTACGTAATTTGGGAACATATTTTTTTTCATCCCTAGTTTTCGCTTGTAACTAATTAAAATATTTATGCGTCCTAATAAAGGTTCTGTTAAACTTCCCTGAATGGTTTGTACTGTAGGAGGGGTTGAGAGAGGAAAAGTGTGACGACACTGACGGCGATGCGAGATGCGTATGCTTTACAGTCGGGTGACGCTGCGAAACATCTAGTGTACATCTACAGAATTAAACACTGACCACACAAGCCAGTTGTCCATGTGACTTCATTCATGAACTATAGAATTACAGCACTCACACACACTACACCGCTCCTTACAGAGGAGGATCAATTCAGCAAGGCAGTGCCACCTTGTGGCGTTATTTGGTATTAGTGTGCAGTCAGATTAGTAAACCTCTGACTGTTGGAGCATCTTGAACTGGATTAGATTAAATAAATAAATGTGTAAAATCTATGTTTTCTTAAAAAAAAAAACATTTTGCCGATGACGCTAAAGCTTCGCAGGCAGACAACGCGATGATTTGTGGGGAAAACCAGATCCAACAGGATTCTCCCGCTTCTGATGGACATAGTGGAAAATAAATCTAATTTCTAAACTAACGTGTCATTCCACATTCCTGTGCTTTGATATTTTAAATAACTTAACACAAAACACTTTTAATTCATCATTAATTTCTTAAAATGTACACAGTGTTTAAAGCTTCGTTATTATGATGGTTAATATTATTTTTAGGATCGGCCTAAAGTTCTATTATAATAAGGTGAAACAGCACAGTTAGCAAACATTAAACGTAATACAATTTTTGAGTAAGTTGCTGGTGCTCCTACAATAGGACAGCTATAGTGTGTTTATTGTTGGGTCAGCGATGCACAGTCAACCCCGGGTCAGGGTTTCCAGTTTTCCTTAAAACCCAATTAATAATTGTTTGCAGAAAACCTCCGCAATTTTGCAGAAATTGAAAACGTCTTCAAATTTTTTTATTCTGTGGAAATTTTTCATGAGTTTTAACGCTAGACTATTAAGAACAATATAATTTTGCAGCAAATTTTTACGCAAATTCAGCTAAATTTTCATATAAAATATAATACTGTATAAATGCTTTAGTACTGTAGAGAAAAAAAAACACAAAGCGACTGTAGAGGAAAAGCGCGGCTTGTGATGAATTATTACCGTATTTATCAAACAGTACCCGACATGCTTGCATGAATTACAGTACATGTAGGAGTAACATGGGTATTTTACATTCTAGTCCTGCTGGAGACACAGCAGTACAGTACTGTACAGGTTTACATTCTTCTTCTTTTTTTTTTTAAGGTAATGTATTAAGCTGAGTTTAAAATTAAATTAAAGTGTTTCGGGAGCATATTTGGGATTTAATCTGTAAAAATAGGCTTTTTTTTTCTACATCCACAATTTGTGTGTGCTCTAGGAACGTAACCCTCACAAATTTTAATAATGGACTATGAAACGATAAAAATGGTCCACCTGGTGTGTGTGCTAGAGCAGCAGGCCAACTGAAAACCATCACGGATGTTAAAAATGTAAAAAAAAAAAATTGTATCTTATAGTCTGGAAAATACAAGTACATTAACTTTCACCGCATTGTTTAAAAAAAAAAAAAAAAAAGAAGAAGATATGAGCTGCAATGCATTCTGGGTCACATAGTCTGGGTGGGGCTGGTCCAGCAAACTTGTTTTCAACTGTCAAAGGGGAAGAAATTTGGTAGCCAGAGGGACATCCGTGTGAGTGTGTGTGTGTGTGTGTGTGTATGTGTGTGAGAAAGAGAGAGAGAGAGACTGGGACAGCACTCACTCCTGGCTGCACTGTGACTCCTTCAGCTGTGCAGCTGAGGAGGCGCGTGTGTATTCGGTGATGTAACGACCCCGTGATCGTCGCACGTTTTCAGCGCGGTCTCTCGAGTGGTGAGATCGGGGTGTGCGCCAGCGGGTACGCGACGGCTGTGAGCAGTGTTGGCGTCGAGCATCTCCAGGAGCAGATCATACAGCAGGACGACGTTCCTCCGCTTCATACTGGTTAGGTGCTCCATGCCTTTATTACTGCAGACCAGAGAGAGAGAAATGGATTATAGGTAACACACACAGGTTTAGTAAAGGGGCTGTAACAATTTGTGTTTTGTGTTGGGCCACACTTCTCATGTGGTATTAGTCATACTCATGAGATTCCACGGTACATCAAGTCATGCAGTGTATGACTGACAAAATCTCACCTAGGCAGCGCTGAAATCACACTTACACTCCGATAAAATAAATAAATAAATAAATCGTTCAACCCACTGAGTCGAAAACATAAAAACAAAAAACTATTCTATGATTCAAAGCTTGAATTCGCAGGAACTAAATGTGTCCTTTTGTACCTTTTTGTTTTCCCCATAATTTACAGAACGAGTGTGTGGGTGTGTTTGTTATTCAGCATGTATGATGTTTAGTCTCAAAACTCTTCTTCTGCATTCGATGCGTGTGGAGAAGAGTGCGCTTTTCTGCTTCTTACTGTTGGGGTGCGAGACTAATTTAACCTCATTAGCATGGCAGAACTTGGGAGAAAATTGTGGAGTGAATAAACACAGCTCTGGAGCTCATGTCATAAAAAGTCTGTCAAGACATTGATAAAATTAATGAAGTATACAATAGGCAGTCAACCAGAATGGCTATTGCCGCCACGGCAAAACGGCAACGACAAAAATAAATCAGTTGAATTTCAAAGTCATTCGTGAAATGACCGCCAGGTGGCGCAAAGTGACATTTTCTCTCGCCGCAGTTTTAAAATATAATTAAGGTCATAAACAGATTTTTCATGTTTGTTGTATTAAGTACTCAGATATGGAAATTATCATCACTGTAGTATTTCTTCAATACAACATATTGTTATGACTTTTTTATGAGTTTCACTTGCTTAGCGGAGGTATTTTATTTTGAGTATTTCTAACTGGTATTCTTTGGTATAATACGCTTATAGTATAATATATCACGGCTGTGTGACACATCCTGTATTCTGTGTGCGAAACTCTTTGGTAGAGACTGTTGATTTAAAAAAAAAAAAAAAGATTTTCTTGTCTTTGAACTACACAAAGCAGGGTCTTTCCACCTGGGGGTTTCTCCAACATACTGTATATCAGATTGATGGACATGAGATCTCATCTATAAATCTTTTGAGGACAACTGCTTTTTTAGCCCAAATTTACTCAATAACATTTAAAAAAGTTTTATTGTTCTTTTTTTTAATGTTATTTTTAATGTAAATGAAACAGTAATATCTAAAAAAAAAAGTAAAATAAATAGTTTCATGGTTTAATTTTTTTTTTAAGTTAAAATATTAAGAAGGGGAATGTTTGATGTCATGTGAGCATTATAAGATTTGTATTGAAAACTAAAAAGTAGCAGCTCGCATGCCTAAAAATAGATGCAGGATTATTTTTATAGTTTAATAAACATTTTCTAAACAGGGGGAATTGTTGTTTACTTCCTCCTCTTTAATTTCCTACGTTGTCTAATCAGCGCTCAACCGCACACAGTTTTCCAGAGCGCGGGAGAATTTTATTGTACTAAATAATATTTATGCAGTATAATCAGGGCCTCTTATTCCTATTTATCCCGGGTTGTTGTTGTTTTAGGGTTACTGTGTGTATTTCACAATGTCAGACAACATTCAAATGCAAATAATTCCCCCTCCCCAGGTGTGAATCAGCGGTTCTCACCTATACATTCAGAGAAACTGAAATGCACCCCTCCCCACTTTAAGACCCTCTTGGATCTGAGGCTCTTCTGAAGACCTGCAGTGCTTCAGGCCTCTTTTTAAATTTGTGTAAATTTCAACTTCTGGATTTCAGATTCTAAAACTGACATTGTTAACGTTTTTAATCCCTGGAACTGGAAGAAACCGAGATTTTCCTTATCATAAATCACGGGTTTTGTATAGAGTGATTGAAAACAATACAATCAATAGGCATTTTATGATGAGGAAACTTTACATCTCTTCCATTCCAGTGTTTAAAAACGGTAAAACTGTAGGTTTAGTGTTCAGTGCGCACCGTTTGTTCTGTTTGCATATCTGTTGTTATAACTACATTATAACACTCAGAAAGACCTTTTATTTGGGGTAAAGTGACTGATTTCAGCAGAGCCTCTATTTCACTGAATAATCCACGACTTTTGATGAATATGTAAGCATTTAAAAATGCTTTTTTAAACGTGGGCTGTTATTTACTACAATATCTGTTAATTTAATTTAAATGAGCTTTGAGCTCTGCGTTGTTGAACATCGTGATCCTCCTCTTTAATTTCTTACGTAGTCTAATCAGCGCTCAACCGCATGCATACAGTTTTCCAGAGCTCTTCAATGATTATGAAGAGATTATGATTAAGCATTATGAAGAGTCTGTTTTCTGGCTATACGCTAGTCTTACACATGATGTGATCTAAAGGCTAGATATAAAGGTATACTTTTACTTTGCTTAAATTCGATGCAAATAAGAAACGCCTATATTTAATTTAAATTCTTCCGGTTAAAGACCTACTGTAGAATGCTACGTTCGGGCCATCCTTATTTCACATCATTTAATTTTACCTATTGTTTTTTTCCAGTTTTGGTTACACTGGGTACGCACCAGACTGTGTGTTTTCATTACGGAGTGGCAAAATAGTAATAATAAAGTGCTTAAAAGAAGGCCAATTTTTATTACCCATGCCAGGCACATTTTCCACCAATGTAACGACATAAATCGCAGCTTTTACAGCATCATGTCCAACATTGTCGTGATTCGTAGACCTGCTATATGTACTACAGTACGTCGAAATCTTATGTGTGTTTATGCGTTTATGTTAATAGGGACGATCGCCATATCCATTTTTAAGAGGATGATCACATTCCTACATGAAGCTGTCCTTTAATCTGCCTTAAGATTTATAGAAACGAGTGAAAAGGGGTTAAAGTAATTTAACTCGAGCACTTGATATTTTTCATACGCCTAATAAAGGGTCAGCTCTCAGACCAGTGGAGCTGTAACGAGAGGATTTGCAGTACCTGAGATGTCGGATGTGTGAGAGCAGCATGAGCAGGTGAGCGAGGCGAATGGACTGCTGCTGCATGGATAAACCGGTTTGTGAGATGACCCACACCAGCGAGTCCGTTACGGCGTCGAGCAACCGCAGCAGCTTCGTCCTGCTCTCCAGGTCCTTCTCACACTCCGACATGGTCATGTCTTAGAAAAAAAAAACACACACACACACACACAAACACAAACATTTCAGGGAAAATTAAGGGAATGTGACTGATACAAACTGCTTAAAAACATTACCACGATCTTCAAGTATGATTTATTTCACGTCATTAAACACAGATTTTTTAATCTGTTCATTATTATGGACTTGTGATGTTATGATTATGTGGAGCATCAGTTGTACACGCCCCCAACTGGTTACTATAAAAACAATAATATAGAAGATAAAGCAACCTGTGCTGTTATACGAAAATAACGCACATCATGTGACTGATCAGGTTCAGGAATTTGATCACACTTGATTAGCTAATCTTAATTTGTATTATTTTATTACAAGAACTTTTATACTTTTTAACCCCACGATCTTACAATTGTTTTATTTGTACTTTATGAATGAATTGTTTATGCCACTTTAAACTTAAAATATAATTTATTTAAAATTAGTGTTAATATATCTTAATACAAAGAGCCAACAACAATGCTGGTAAAGTTCAATGAGGTGGAAAAAAAACACACAAAAGTACATAAAATTAGCTACACAATGGCATGTAAACATTTCAGGAATTCTCGCAGCAGGAATTTTCCTGGCTCGGGTATGACAACATAAAACTGATGATGTACTGCAAAATCTGTTTAAAGTCAGTTTCTCAAAGACGTACACGGGAAAACAGATTCTTTTTAAAAGCATTCTACAAAGAGAGACCGAGAGGCTTGCTGCATCTAATGTTCTGTACAAGTAGAAAAAAAACAGCAATGTCCCAAATGTCATCCCTTAAAAAGGTTTAAAAATCAGACTGGATATTTCGAACACATGATAATCAGAGAGAAGAAAAATCAGACATGGGGAAGGACACAGACTTTTCCAGGAATCTCTAGACCTTTAAGCCATGTTTTTGTGTGTGTGTGTTTTGGCTTATATTTTCTACAAAATTCTACAAAGATATACAGTTAAACCTTGAATTGAGAGCGTAATTCTTTCCAGAAGCATGCTTGCATATCAAAAATAGTTTCTCCATAAAAAATAGGGAAAACTCAGACAATTTGTTCTACAACCCAAAAATATTCATATAGAAATAATGAATAAAGTAAAAAAGAATCTTTGAAAAGAATCCTGACAGAGCAGCGTTTGTGTGTGCACGCGCGTGTGTGTGCCTGAAAGCGAGAGGAAGGGAGGAGGGTGGGGGCTACTGTGTAGGACGACTTTTACACCTTTTAAATAACACTTTCTTTTGTAAACACTACACTTGCGCACAAATGTTGACGTTCTGAATGACGCATGCGCATTGAGATGAAACATACCTTCCCCCGCTTTCTTTCTTGCAAGAACGGCTTGCGAGATGAATGTTTGGAGAGCGCAAGTGTACCTCATACTCATTTCATCTCCATACTTCAATTTCATTTAGAAAACAAATCTACTTTAATTTAGGCCATCAATCATACAGGTACACAGCGTAAACACATGCACACACAAACATACTGGAGTTTAGCAGGATGAGCGCTTTAAGGCAGACATACTCCTCCTTCTGCAGCTTCAGTTCTCTGAACCTGGAGGAACCAGCCAGGAGCATGTCAAAGATCTCCATGATCCCCTCGACACAGCTTCCCTCCTCCCTAAGAGAGAGAGAGAATATAGAAGACAAAAACAGAGCCAGATAGAAATGTATGGAAAAGGACAGACAGAGAAGAAAAGAAGCGATGGTAAGAGAAACAGAGAAAAGACCAAGAGAAAGAAAGTTTAAGGAGAAGAGACTGTTATCTCAGTGTTAATAAATCAGATGGACAGTTTAGCTGAAATCATTTCAAGAATGTTTATCAAACCTTTCCTTTTTTTTTTAAAGAAATATCAAGAAATGGATGAATCTTTTTAAATGTGTTTGTGTGTTTCAGAAACAAGCGAACAGGGTAAATCAGAGAGGGCAAGAACAAACACTTCAAGGCTGATAAACACTGCAACAGGGACACAGAAATTCCACAGTTTTGCATATAAAGCATCTCTATTTTTATTGTGGCACTGAAAAAAAAAAAAACACACAGATTGGTGCTGGCAAATCAGCCAGTGGTGTTATGAGAACATTCCAAGGTTAGTTAAGACCTTAGCGATAATCACTGTGGAAGTGTGGAATTCCATTCCTTGCATGCACACGCACACACCTGCTGCGGATGTGGTTATTTGTATGTTATTGTATGTGGTTATTTATATAAACTCGTGTGAAGTTTAGAATATTGTAAAAAAAAAAAATGTGTCCGACCGAGACGTTCCACAAGTGGTGATAATAGAGTGCAATTGCACTGGAACGTTTTACTAGATGTATCACTCGGCGTCCCAGATGTTCTACAGTGGTTAATGGCACTAACTGTGTGTCTCAGCGTGGGTGAGAGTGGGTCTGTACTGAGGAGAGAGCAGCTGGCTGACAAAACCCACATTCACAACCAGTCACACAAGCACTTTCAGCAACAACAAACATCTGATAACATTATGTCGTCTTAAACAACACGCTGTCTCCTTAATAACGAGATTCTAACACAAAGTTTAATTCCAAATCACACTCTAACCCCAATCACTACTTGGTGTGTGTTAACAAGGAATTGTACACTACACAGCGCACTAGCTTTCCATTTAACACTGTATAGGATTCAACCCTGGAACCCGAAGATTAGCGGAGCTGATGTTCTAAAGAGGAATAAGTGGGAATATGAAGCGAAACTTAGAAGATTTACAGCAGTGTCCACCGCCTCCATGGTTTATTCTCCTCACCTTTTGGCTATATAGTACCAGTAAGAACTTACAACTACTTTCACCCCTGTTAACTGCTATATTCACTAGTACAGCACTCCCTTCTCATGCGATATTGCTTAATCCTACCGCAGTTCTGGATACTGATTTGTCAGAAGGTGTCAATTATAGTACAGCCGCAAATGACAGGTTTATGCTAATAAGATAACTGCTTGTACTAATTTATAATCGGGTTAACGAAGGTGTGTGTTCTGTGGTACAGTGAATATTTCTGAAAGCAGAAGTTCAACTGTTTGATTTTTTTTTTTCTTACCTGTTCAGTTTGAGGTCAGGAGTGAAGATGAGTTTTCCAGGATGATCAATGGATCTCCACATCAGGCCCAGCATGAGCACCTCTAACCAGCAGCACTCTAACAGTTGCACCTGATGGGCCAAGCTCAGCTCCACAAAACCTGATAAGAACCGAGGAACCGACAGCGCGCAAACACACAGTTACACAGAATATCACACTGTACAATACAGTTTGTAATATTTTCCACACACAGACCTGGGATCTTCTTAGCCCAGCTGATCATGAGGACGAGCTCCTTGTCAGCAAGCTGTGTGAGGGACATCATCACCGTGCTCTCGGTGTACGGCTTCTTCATCTGTTGCCTCAGAAAGATCTGCTGCGGTTCCGCCTCTAGGATGCAGTGCACCAGCTGCTCGGGGGACAAACCCGAAAACCCGCTCTCCGCTGGCACGCCGTGGTCCGGGAGAGAAAGCGAGAGATGGAGCGGGGTGTGAGGGTGTCTCTGGGCGTGACCTCTGACCCCCGCAAGTCTGGCCTGGCTGTCGTCGATTTGGGCAGATCGGCGATGTCGGAAGCCTCTGTACCCACACCGCTCACGGCGTGCTCCTGCGAGAAATCAATAAAGAAAGCACTGCTTCAGTACTGCTTTTAAACACCGGTGTGAGATAAGGAAAGTGGGTGGGGCTTCCACTGCATTATAGTCATTGTTTTTTTTGTTTTTTTATTGTTCAACACTTATGGATGGAGTAAAGGGTTCGATTCTGAGCACATGAGGAAAAGAGAAGAGAAACCTAGCATGGTAGCTTACCGCATTTCATCATGCCCACTTCGTAGCACTTGCGTAGACGGCATGCCTGGCAGCTCTTCCGGCGGTTCTTGTCGATCGTGCACTGGTTGGTGGCTGGACAGATGTAGTCATTGTGTCCTGCAGAGGATACAAAGTAAAAAAAAAAGCAAAATAGGCAGGTTTCCCCCTCCATCTACCTACCACCACTAAACACACCATCACTCTCACGCCAATCTTACATTCTAAATGTAAAGTTAGAGAAGAGCTCATCAGTGTGTGTAACATCAGCGCACACATTACTAGACACTTTACAGTTCGATTTGACAAACAGGGACGATTTGGCTCTGACATGCCATTTAAGAGACGTTTCTTTTAAATCTTGTTTTCTTCTAAATCTTTACATTTTCTATCATCGTGCTCCCGGACTGATTCATTGAAACCGGTGAGGCCTACTCATTTCTCCCGCACCCCCTCATACACACATACAATATACTGGACTTTAGCCATTTTACACAGTCACTTACACACTGAAAATATTGTATATAATTGTAAATATTGGTTTCTGGTGCACTGCAGTGTCTACTCTTTGTACAATACATGTGAACTACTGATTGAACTGGAAGTAGAACCACGGTCCGTTCGTATATAGAGAAATTTGTAACTCGAACACTGTTGGGCCCTTGAGCAAGGCCATTAACCCTCAACTGCTTAGACGTATAATGAGATAAAAATGTAAGTGGCTCTGGATAAGGGTGTGTGCCAATGCCTAAATGTAAAATTATAAAGGAAAAGATGGGTTTTTCCACTGAAACTATGTATAATTGTATAAGTAATATATGTGATCCCAATAAACTTTAAGGGAAAAATAAATAAATAAATAAATAAATAATAAAAAGTGAGTGGCTCACAGATAAATCAAGGTCCGTTTAACGGGTCGTTTGTGCAAAAAGCTGTGTACAACAAAATACTCACGTGGCATGGCGACAGGTTATTTAACCAGTTATTTACTGAGTGTATAAAGATTTCAAGCAGTGAATGTCTGATTCACACTTTTTTAATTGTTAATGAACTTGTTTTAGGCAAAACAACCGGTCAAGGTGAGTCAAACTTACAGGAGAGAACAACATCCACTCCATGAGGACCTGTCATTCAGAGAGCGTGTGTGTGTGTGTGTGTGTGTGTGCGCGCGGTAGAACTGCATCCATAAACAGCAAAGCCAATCAGAGTGACACACCTGAACTGAGAACCTTTTGGCGTTCACCAGCGCTGCTGTTCATAAAAGTGTTTGTTCTGTTTCAATGTTTTTGTCCCTCATGGATCGCTGCAAGTGATATCCGTTGGCTGTTGCTGTTTTTCATAAACGGTTTGCCCTCTAACTTACTTGGCATGAGAAATCAAAATAAAACATGCAGTTTAAACAGGTAATATGAATACAGCCGGGAAAATGGGAGACAAAAAATTATATATTTTTAAAAAGGTGTTGCTACCTTGAATGCTCCTCTTGAAGAACGCCTTGCAGCCCTCACAGGACCAGACGCCGTAGTGGTAGCCTGACGCGTAGTCGTGACACACAACGCAGAAGTGCATGTCACCTTTGGGGCCTGCGCCCGATGACGAGGAAGAGGCTCTCAGGGCTTCATTACCGTCTCCCAGATCTTTCCCAAACAACTTTGTATGACATAGATAAGAGCTGTGGATAAGAAAAAGGGTCAAATCAAACAAAACTAATTCACACAATTCAGAACATTAAAAACAGAAGCATTGACTGAGATGAGCAACAAGAAAGGGAATACAACATTGAAGGTTTTGGTGTTATGGGAAAATTATCAACGACCACCTTAAGGCTGGTGATTATTCTGTGGCAGCAGATTCATGTTTTTATTCCTTTTCTACAGTACCACGCCAATCCAACAACGTGGACAATTTTTAGGTTATACTGTTCATCATACGTCGTTTATACGTCATATTTTTATCTGCTTGCTTAAAAAGTGCAAAAAATCTCTTTAAAAAAAAAAAAGGCAAAAAGCGTAAATATTATAGCGCTAACACTGAAGACTCCTTCCATAAACATCACAGTATTAATAACTGCCCATAGATGACGTGGATCGCCTGCTGTATACTGTATTTCCCTTTCAGACCCTCTGTCCAATAATATTTGAGAATTAAACAGTGGTGTGGTATAAAACCAACAACAGTAAACATTCTGAACTGATGAGAATTCACGTGATGTAAGAAACTGGTTTATTCTTTATTTCTGGTAGACGGAACTTCCGTTAAGCCCCTCCCCCTTCACCTGTTTCGACCGGTGTGCGGCTTGCTGTCGACCCAGGCGGTGTGCATCTGTGGCTTGCTGTACGGCATTGCGGGCGGGCAGTGCAGGGGCAGACCGGACATGGCGTGAGCGTTGTGTGGGGACCAGAAGAGTGACGGGCTGAGAGGAGGCACCATGCCTGGGTTCTCGGGCACGGGAGGCGCACAAAAGTATGAATCGATGTGGCTGTTATCTGCATAAGGCGAAGGGATACACACGGCTCCTCGGTCCAACGCCAGAGACGCAGGAAAGAGAGAAGGAAAGACTGGTGATGTCTCCTCCTGATCCATGCCCTTCGTAATCTGCAGGGTCGGGGACGACGAGGACGAGCTCATCGCTGGGAGGAGAGTTCACAAGAAGTCCTGGCTGACGAGGTCTTGGCTCATGAACCTATATCCATCATGGGGCTAAAAATGTAAAGAATTCATATATTATACATATTTATAACATTTATAAGCACAGCTTGGTCCAGAAAAAAAGAAAGAAAGAAAACACAAATAGAATCAGACATGTTTGTGTGTACAAAGTTTGCACAGAGAGATGTTTTTTCACTTTTTTTCTTAACTTCAACTGTTTTAAATCTCATCTTCATGACAAAGTTAAACACTTGGAACGCAGTGGAACAAACAGGAGACAAACACCAAGGGACATTTTTTATTAGGGTTTGATCCAAATCTGTCACCATGACCCATGCCAAGAATCAAAACAGAGACGGGCGGGGGGCATCATCAAAGTCCAAACACACTGGTCAAAACAAATCACAACTAGAAACTATGAACCTCTAAGCAGGAGCTAGAAACAAAGAGCAAATCCTCAGAAACAGGATTTAAAACTGACACACAGATATCAGGAAAAATAAAGACAGTAAAAATGAAAGGCTTTTCACTAGACTTCGTAGTGTTACTGAGCTCAGGCTTTGATACGGAGACATTTGATACGGAGGAAGCTCCACTTCTAGTTCATCCCAAAAGGTGTTAGGCAGGGTTGAGTTCAGTCTGGGCTCTGTGCGGGACACTCGAGCACTATCACTCCAACCTCAACACACCATGTCTTAATGGGCCTCGCTTTGTGCACTTTGTCATGCTGGAGCAATTTTTCTCATTTTCAAATTGTTCAAGTTTTTGAAAATTTGTCTTTTAGCTCCAGTGAAGTGAAACTGTAAGCTTTTTGTTTGTTTGTTTGTTTCAGGGATCTGAAACACTGATTTAGATTTTTCTTCGTGTGGCATGGAGTAACGGAACACCTTTGCTCTAGGCTAAAATACATCTCAGACCTTTTAAGGTGTGGTTACAAAGTTGCCTAAACATTAAAACGTCTTTTAAAATCTGAATTTACATAAAAAAACGAAAGAAAAAAAAACAAACAAATATACGATGACGGGCCCAAGCACCCTGTGCCATCGCCACCCTGGGGTGCGCACAACCTGTGTGTTATTTGAGTGTGTTAAGACGAGGGTTGTAGCTATCAAATAATTTAGTAATAGAGTATTCTACCAAAATTTCAATCGATTAATCGGATAAAATGCACTTTTGCTTAATTAAACAGCAATGTAAAATATATAAGAGAAACAAAGATTAATTGGTTTTCTTTTTAGAAAAATCTACTTTTATTTTTTAAATGCATACAGCATTTTATCAAAAATAAACATTGTCATTATTCACAATCCAAGGAATAGCTTATACCCCTATCCCCCCTATGCGGTTTGACTCGCAGTGAGATGCGGTGTTGGGCACAGTGAGCCGCCGCGACTGCCTGCCGACGTTCCGCAAAGTTAAGGCGGCTTAAACATATTTGATTTTTCGCGCAGAAAGATGGAAATGTAATCGCAGCGCCAAAACACAGCGCCGGTGAATCATGATGAACCGTACTTCCGGCCACTGCGCAAAACACGCGTAGGTGAGAGAGGGGTACTAAAGTTGACGGTGATTAATTAAGTGCATTACAGCACCATACATTCTTATTTTAAAGCCTTTTCTCAGATGCAAAAAAAAAAGACTTTAAGGATAAAAAAAAAATAATAAGGCACACATTAAAATAAATAATTATACAAAAACACTAAGTTGTGCAACTAAAAGTTTCAAAATCTACATACATAAGCCTTTACTGACAATTTCTGCTTCCTTCTTCTCTTGGCCTCGCTGATCATTTTATTGCTCCCTTCCATTTTGCAGCCTGCAACAGAACGCTCCCTCAAATCAATACACAGCTAACTGTTTGCGTCTCTTTCCGCTTTGTGGGTGACGTAAGCGCTTCTTCTTCGTTGGTGTTTACTGGAGGCTTGCACCTGGAAGCGCGCTGTCTCACAAGCGTGCTGTCAACAAATAATTGCGCAAAAACAAAACGCAAGCTTTTAAAATTAATTAAATGAAGCTTCGAGGCAGAAGATTTTGCCTCTATCATTTTTTGTAATCGAATTACTCGATGAATCGTTCCAGCCCTAGTTAAGACCTCGAAAAAGCCATCGCCACCACCGCACAACCTGCACACATCACACACTATACAAGGCAAATGGCAGTCTATGATGTGTGATATACAGTACATGATTATGTTTGTGTGAGTGTGAGAGTGTTAACATTGTGATATATGTGTTCGTGCATCGTGAGAGAGGTGTATGTGTGTGTTTGTGTTTGTCTGTGTGTTTATGCATGTGTGTTTGTGTGTGTGCGACAAGAGATGTGAATGTTAAAATTTCTGAAGTGTGATATACATGAGTGTGTTTGTGTATATTTGTGTGTGAGTGTGTTAACATTGTGATATAAGTGTTGTGTGCGTGTGTGTGCGCGAGATGTGTTTGTGTGTGTGAGTGTCAACATTTGTGATTCAATGTGTACAATAGGCCGCAGATGCTGGAAAATAAGCCTCACACTATAATGTTCCTGAACGTGATGTCACTGAACGTGTCACTGAATATAATGTCACTCGATATACTGTAATGCCACACAAAGTTATGAATCATTTTTCAGTGCAAGTTTAAGACACGGCTGACCTGTTTGAGATATCAGTCCGCAATTTTTCATTCGCAATGTCTTTAGATCACATCGGCCGGGTTTGGTGGCGATTGTATAAATTCCCTAGGAGAAGTATATCAAAATCCATCGGGTGTGTTTTTGCAGACAACCCAAAATAACCAGCCTCCTGTTGAGTTGAGACCAGGACATGCAGTGCGAAAGATGTTCGGCTCGATGAGCACTAAATGTGTACCGAGTTTCGTCTGCCTACATGAAAGTGTGTATGAGCTATGCAGCAAAATCTTGTTTGGGGGCCCCTCAGGGCCCCGGGCCACGTGACTCTCAGGCATCCTAATGGCAGCAGATTCCAACCTGTCTGCCAAGTTTCATGAGTTTTCGAGCATGTTAAGCCCCCCGGAAAGTCCAAAAGTGTGAGAAAAAAAAAAATCCTTAGGGAAACAAGAGGGTCCTTCGCACCTTATAGTGCCTGGGCCCTAATTAAAGTCTTGTATTTCTTCTTGCTTACGTTTGTATACTGATATTCTGGTATTCCAGACAGAACTGTTAACAGGGTTGAGGAGACACCGCGTGTACATGAAAGCTGTAGGGACTTCAAAGCAAGGCGAAAGACATGTATGATTACAAGTGCAGTTAATAACATCAGTCTCATAACTCCTGTCCAAAAACTGAAAGAAAAAATTATTATTCAGACACCAGACTTCTTTTCATCGGCAGGGCAGATGTTGCATAAATGTTTCCCTTTAACCCAAAATACTTTCTTAAGTAGGAGAGACTGAAAAAAATGTGAAATAAATCAATTGTAAGCTGCCTTCTTTGGCAGAAACGGTAAATGACACGAAAGTTGTGTTCTCAGTAAAGGGAAAAAAAATTCGAGAGAAAGTCGAGAACTACTTGTTTTTGGGTTCCTGAGGTAGTTCTGTGAAACGCATCCTGGGTCGACGTAGCCTCGAAAGACTGTTATTTTAATGGTATTTTTTTGGGGGGGAATTCTCTCCTAGACAGGATAACTGGTCCACAACACACTTATTTCACCGCTTGTTATGTCACATCGATGCAGTCTGAAGTCCATTACACTCCTATCAAGCAGCAGATCCACAGATATAATTTTTTCCCTCCTGAACATTTTACATTTTAAAATCCATCACTGGATTCCCCACCCACTTTTGAAAATGGCAGCACATCGAAATAAAGCACGACGCTTTCATGAGACGGATAAGATAACGTCCTGGAACTATGAAAGAGAAAATAAACATGCAAAAAAAAAATCTGTGATAAAGGTCTTGGTCTCTCTCTCTCTCTCTTTTTTTTTTTTTTACTCCTAACAGTGTCAATAGACAGAGACACACAGACAGAGGGTCAACATCGCTACGGCTTGCAGCAGAAAGAACACACTGAGCCGCACTTATCACAATATGGAGCAGAAGAAAAAAACTAAGCAAAGGGAATGAAGAAGAATCCATCCATGTTCGGGAAACAATGTTTAACCCTCTGAGGGAGTGAGAATGGGAACGCTCCACAAGAAAACAAAAGAAGAAAAAAATGATTTAATAATACAAAAAATAACAACAGGCCCTCTTGCTCTGATGAAGGAGTTACATTTTCTTCCAAGGTAGTTTTTCATCAGACGAAGTATTTCCTCCTACTTAAACATCTCTTACAGGTTTTTCAACCTCTTTCTTTCAGAAATCAGCCTTAGTTACAATGTGCCACTTTTCAGGCTTCATTGTTGAGGTTGCAGCAGCAATTTTCATACTGCAGTTTACGGCACAGATAATGCCGTGCTGAGAAATATTTTATATGTTTAACGTTCATCAGATCTTTTTGAGTTTTAATCATAACACCTGCCTTTAATGCTAGCACGATAGCACATAGTTGGTAGGACAAGGCAAATCATTGTCAGACTGTGTTTATGCGGAGAGAGAGTGGGGAGGCAGGGCTATGGGAGAGGAGGGATGCAAGCTTTGGCACGTATTCACGGATAAAACAGGTCATTGAACTCGATCGACATAAACAGCCTTGTCTCATCCTATACCTTCGTCTGAAAATGTGCTGGTGTGCTTGAAAAATGGAATGGGTTAGAGCCGGACCGTATTTCTATTTTTTAAGGTACATCAATAAATTCTGAAATGAGATAAGATGATAAGATCATAATATATGATAAAGTTTGATGTCACTGTCGCTCATAAAAAGTGAAGAAGCATGCTCAGAAATGTACCCATTTTTAATCAATACGGGCAAATGTTTATTTTACTTTGTCATTTTCCTGATTCACGGTCATTGCATTTTACTTTGATCATGGATCCAAATGTCCTTGTAATATCTCAGATGTGGCTTGACTTAGAACTGAACGTCAGGCCACTTCGTACAAAGTACCTCAATGTACACTACGTATTTATATTAAGCATAAAAAAAACTCACAACCTGTTGTGCATTACTGCTTACACATTAGCTACTCACTCACACTAAAGCTGGGCTAGGTGATGGATTTATTATCTGTCCATTCAAAAAAAAAAACTGAATTAATAACCTTTCTTCATCAGAAGTCCGGAATCACTAAGGTTAATGTACTCTTTTTTTATGTTATACTGAACATGACCTTAAAATTCAAATAATTCTCCTCTTAGAAATGTGCATTAATTTAAAAAAATATCTTGTGGTCTGTGAATAAAGGATTTTGTTTTTGATCCCCTGATTCAATCATCAATCAGTTTGATTAATCTTTTAATAATCTATTCCAGCTCATTGTATTTCGATATGATGTTTGGACCTCATTGTTCTCAAAGCAGGTGTGTAAAGAAAAACACAACAGAAGAGAGGAAATCTTTTTTTTGTCTCCCAATCCACAGGTCGCATCGGGCTGTCTGTGCTCCACACACTTTTCTTTGCATTAAAGGATTTTATTTTATATATATTAATTTTAAAATAATATTAAATATTTAAATACAAAAATATTTTATATAAAGTAATTTATCAAAAGTCACATAGCTTGTTGTTCCAATACAGTGGAGCAGCACGGATCAGATCACGATCTGAGACTTTCCCCTGCACGCTAAAGTTCTTAAAAGTACAACCTGTGCACCAAATTTGTGGTTTCTTTTTGTGGAACCACAAACGGAAATTGTTTTCAAACTCAGTCTATCACTAATGCTTTTCTTTTTTCCCTCTTCACCACATACTCAGCATGCTCTGTTTCTGGCCCAAAAAGTAGCTTTTTTGGCCAAAAAATTGAAAAAAAAAATTATGATTCAAATCCAGAATGGAAAAAACAACTGTATGATTTCCAAAAGAACGATTTCTACATCTTATTCCAGAACTTACAGGCCTGAAGCAGCTACTGACTGTATTCTGTTGAGGACACATATTGTACAGCAGTAGCAATGAGGATTATTATTTTTCTTTTAATGAAGAAATGAAAATCTCTCTCAAATGTTTGTCTAGCTCCTCTGGATCCTTCAGGAGAAAAATTGAGGTGTAAAATGTATAAACATATACAGAACAATAAGCTGCTTTGGGATGTCAACCATCTCCTAAAAGTGAAAAAGAAAACACTTTATTTTGTTTTGCAAAGTTTTTGCATTCGGCAAAGATAATAAAAAATAAAAATAAAGAAAAGAAAAAGGAATACAGCTGGTCCTTGACTGCCCCTGGAGTTACATGGCAAAAAAAACATTATATTTTGTTTTTTCAGTTGTTTTCTTTTTTTGAAGGTGCTGAATTACACTAATGCATTTTCCCTTTATAGCAAAAACATTCTAAAACAGCAAAACAAAAATCTTGCAACCAACATCACTACAATAATGTAGAAATGAATGGTTGTGTGTGTACCTTACCTCATGACCGCACAAGGTCCCAAGTCTAGGGGACAGAACAAAAGCTCTGAAACACAGAATGACATCATATGCTTCTTGACAGTGCTTGTGTTCTTTATTATAGATTATTGGGTTGCCAAATAAAAGCTAATTTCTGCTAACAAACTCAAGATTATCATAAAATACAACCTCGTTGTGAAAAACCCTATCTTTGTCATAATCTTTTGTCTGTCCAAGTATAATACTTAGACAATTAGACACACAAAGAACAAGACAAAATCGTGAAGGAATATAAAAAGAGTGAAACCTAACAGAAAAGCTGCACAAACTGTTTAAATGGTAATGCAAGGCTTCGTAAATGACTGCGCCAAGCAAAGAAAAAGGAGATTGTTGAAACAAATTGGGTTAGAAACTGTTCGACACATTCTTAAAACCTGGAAGGATAGTACTGAACTATCAACGTCACAGAAGAAATTGTTGAGTCATTAAAAATGACAGCAAACATCAAAAAAAAAAAAAAAAAAAGACTGATCAGAGAACACTTAAAGGCTTGATGAAGTTGTCTTACAAAAAAATAAAAAACTACCGCTTTTGTTTAATAGTGAAAGTATGGGCATTTCCACAAATACACTGTGTGACTAGGACTAAACAGCTGTGTCTCCATACGAAAACCACTTGTTAGTGAGACTTATCAGAAAAAAATGCTTCAGTTTGTTAGGAAGCATAATGATTGGATTTGGAGCAATGGAAAAGGTCATGTGACCTGATGAGTCCAGACCGACACTTTTCCAGAGTGATGGGCATGTCAGGGTAAGAGGGGAAGCACATGAAGCGATCATGCATAGTGTCTTATGAACTGGGGTTGCTCATTATGTGGCAATAAAATGAAGTTTGCTGACTACCTGAATGTACTGAATGACCAGGTTATCACACACATGGAATTTTTCTTCCCTGATGGAACGGCCATATTCCAGAGCTCAGACTGTGAGAGAGTGCTTCTGGGAGTGTTAGGAATCATTTTCACACAAACTGGACACCACTTTGTGAGCCGTAATCAAATCTACAGGAGGTTGACCTAAATTTTGTTTTGACCAGACTGTGTGTGTGTTGTTGTAGTTTGTACCAGGTTTTTTGTTTTCCTTTTTAACACATTTTAATACATACATTATATTGTTCATACTAGCTCTTCAAAAAGGAGTTTCATTAGAAGTACTACAGTTCCAATGAAGTAATTATAGACATTAGGTTTTTTTTTATGCTGTAATATTAATCTATAGACTAAAGTCTATACGAAGACACAGAGACTCTAAAGTACTGTGTTAATGAAAGGACATAAAAACTGTGAGCCTGACCAGGACTTACATAAGGAGGAAAAATGGAAATGTACTCAATTCTCTACTCCTAGCTCTTTCTAATGCCCTTCTGTAATGCCCAAATTGTATTTGACTTTTTCATTCTTTTTCACTTTTTCGTTCTTCATAAGCCAAAAAGACATTTTATGTTTAAAATGTTTTCCCCTATCTTATAAATAAAATTTGCTCTTCAGATAGATCTACCATCTGGAGGCAATTGATCTTTAACTAACCATGAGAATTATGTATATATTTTTTTCTTAAACTGGATGGGAAATACTCCACGCTCTACCTTTTTTTTTTTTTTTTTTTTTTTAGCACAAAGCCAATGAGAGAGAGCAGACAGAATAAAGGCAAAGAGGAAACAGAGAATAGACACGTCAGCAACTCAGGAAAGCCATCCAATCCAAGTGACCTTGGATCTGGAGCTTTAACTGAGTTTCATATTAGTCTACACACACACACACACACACACACACACACACACACACACACACACTTCAGATAAACTCAGGTTGGGCTTGTTAATGAGCTCATGGGTTGATTTGGGTGTGATTAAAAGCTAAAAACATGCAGAGGAGACAATGGCAGTGAGACTGTGGAACCCCTGATCCAATTCATTCAGTACCTCATGCAGTGTGACAAGACTGCACCAATGTGGCATATTGAAAATTAATTTGTTGTCCTTCCATCAATTTTGACCAACCTCACGGCTGAGAAGTGCCCCCATGGCACGACGCCATCACCACCATGCTTCACTACAGGGATGGCACTTCACAGCACAAGACATGATTTTCCACAGACACTGCGTTTGATGTTCAGCCCAGAGTGTTAGTTTTTTTTTCTCATCAGAACAGAAAGTCTTTCCTTCATGCTCTCAGAATCAGCTACACACCTGTTTCTTTTACAGGAGGGGTGTCCATCTATACCCTGCACCATAAAGATGTAGGTTTCGTGAAATTGCATTCCTTTCTGACAGGTTATCTTATCGCCAGAGCTCTGTTAGATTGTATTCGCTAGGTCCTGACCACTTTATTAAAATAATAATTATTATATAAAGTCAGGGACTGAGTATATCGTCCATGCAATCTCAACGTTCTAAGGAGAGTTTCTTCGAGATCCACAGGGTGTTTTCACATTTCCCTGCAATCGTTTCTAAAAACATCTGACCCCAAAGTCTGGTGTATTTTGATCAGGGAGAACACAAACGTTCCATGCTCGAGAACCGTGCTCGAATCTGCTGGAAAAGGAGGTCTCAAGGAAATTCAGCATACTCGGGCACAGGGCGAATCAGACACGGAAGCCATTTGCATCTGAGAACAAAAGTAGATTTATGTCATCAGTGCCGTCGGTCTCCAAAAATCTGAAATCTCCAAAAGTGCTTTGCTAGTGCCAATCTCACCCTCTGACCTACACAGCCAAAGCTAAAAAATAGCTTGATAAGGTTAATGTCCTGGCGCTCTTCTTCTCTTGTGTTTGATAGCGGCTCACAAACCAATTAGGTGCATACTGCCACCTGCTACGTGGAAGAGTCTAAATAGGCAAAAACGGAGAGCAATATTTCTCTGATTGGTAACGCTAGCGAGAGAGGAGAGGAGAAGCAACTAAATGATGTTTGAGTACATCAGGGACTGAGCATCGTATCATGGCCATCTCCATGTTCTAAATAGGGTTGCTTCGAGATCCTTTGGGCGTTTTCACATTATGGCCCTGGGAATTTTCCTGAAAACACTTCACCCCAAAAATCTGGTTCATTTTGATCAGTGAGAACATAATCGTTCTGTGCTCGGGAACTGTGCCTGAGTCTGCTGGAAAAAGTGAATCAATCGTGCCTGATGTGAAAACGCCCTTAAAGATCCCCAGATTCAAATGTTAATGACACTTAAGCATAGGAAAGCAAACAGGATGGGCGTGATCTCATTTTGGAGGGATCACCACAAAAAAAAGTTCTGAATTAAAATCTACAATGTAACACAACACAAAAAACATTGCAAAAAACATTAAGAAGTGTGAATCATTTGTGAAGCCACTACAAAGTATAAACTGGTCTTAAGTCCCACCAACGCTACAACGCAACACACAATAAAACTAAACAGGGCATAAACCCTGCGTTCACACCGAACGCGACGAGAACGTCAAAGCTCGCTCTCGCCGCCCTGCCGCCGCCCTGCCGCCGCCCTGCCGCCGCCCTGCCGTAGACCGAATGCCTTTCTTGTATTTAAAGGGGCCGCAAAGCAATCAAGCTTGTTGATCTTAACAAGAAATTGATTGATAGAAAGAACTGCATTGTAGAAATAAACAAATTATAAGGCATTTGTATGGTGTGGCTTTTGTTCATTGTGAATTGCTAGTCTAATTTAATTTTTTTTTTATTATGATATTATATTTCATATTATATTTAAATATTTAATATAAAAAAAAAGAAACCTTTGTCCACGCATCATTTTTTTAAATTAATGTCCCTGTACACAAACAGGGACATGTCATAAATAACCGGGAAAACCACTACCGCAATAATTAACTTCTCCTCCATTTTGCTTGGGAACTAATGTCGTCGGAACAAAAGTTTACAGGACTGCGTTCCGCGGAATCCGCTCAAGCGGAGGACCTCTACTTTTTTATTGGTTGCCGCTCAACCGCGTCATAGCTCATTACCATAAAGTTGAGCTGATTTCAACACCCTTCGCCGCTTTCGCCGCTCTCACCACGCCGCGCCGCCCTTCGCCGCCGGCTCCCATTGAAAATGAATGACTTCCGGCCGTTTTGACGCTCTCGCCGCGTTTGGTGTGAACGCAGGGTAAAGATAAACTGAGAACATCCACTTTATCCACAATATCTGTGTACTATAAAACACACGACCTGATGTTAAGATTAACATCTCAAAATATTTAGTTTTGCAGCTTTCCGCTTCAGATATGTCCACTTTGCATGCTGCACAACATAAAACATTAAAATTGTACTTGTTCCTGGGGCATAAGGGGAAGAAAACTCTTCAGGACTTGTGCGATTTGTTACAGGAACTCGACTTCATCATGAGACCCTGTTGATTATTTTCGGACAGTGGCACAACTCGAGGTTTTTACATTAATAAATAAATTCATCAAAAAGTGAAGAAGGAATAATGAACAAGTCAAATAATTCCAAACTAAAAGTTTTGAAAGACATGATAAAAATAAATATCTAAAAAAAAATAAAAAATAAAACTTTTAAATTACTTTTAATAAGTTTACAGTTTTGATCAGAATAATGAAGGAGAAGAATCTGAACGCTTGCAGTCTCTCTGACCTTTTCATTCAAAATATCAACATTCAGATTAAAAAGCCTAAGCGCAAATATCTAGAGCACAGATATTTATTTATTTATTTATTAAATAGAAATTCTAAGACCAGCTCTACAAACTGAAACTTATAATTGCTAGATTGTGAAATATTGAAGTCGGCAGTGATGTCGTTTGCACTTCAGGCTTTTTGTCACGGACGCAGATCAAAGTGAAAGGTTTTCAGTGATGAACCCAGAGACCTCGAATTCTTTAAAGGTTGTGAAGATTTTTTGCTTTGTTTTGTTTTTAAAGTGTTCAGCTTTTAACTTTTAATCTTCTTACATGAGTTCAGTTCACAGTCTGGAGGAAGATCGGTAGCAATTCAGAGCGGGTCATGACCAACGGCAGAAAAGAAGATGAAAAAAACGGGAAGTAAAGTAAAAGAGAAAAGGAAAAGTAGTGTCTCGTCAATGTCAGACGTTCACTCCACAACAACTTCAACTGCGGCGATTACAGAGCACTGTTACATTCTCCCACATCCTCACAGCAAGTAGATCAGACCAAGAAAATGGACAAGTTCTAGTTTGATATTGTTTCATTTGCGCGCTCCCCTTCCTTACATTTTCTCTTTTTGTCACGCTTGCGTTATGTTCCAGCATTAATGTATCTTTATTTTCAGGTTTTTTTTCCACGTTTCAGATAATAAGAAAATTGACTATTCCGATGTATTACTTATTCAATTGTCTCTGCTTTTTTCTTAAATATGGCATTTTTAATCATTGTCTATTAATGCCAATTTAATTTTGTTGTAATAAAATCTAAACTGACTTGTCCCTAAGATTTGTTCTCATATACCATGATCTAAAACAAGCCAGACAAACTCTTATTTTGTGTTAATTTTACATTTATTCTATATTATTTCATCACAAGCAGCATCTTTGTATGTGACTAAAAAGTTGTGAAACATGAACAGCTTAATGTATCTGTTCCTTGATTAGTGTGTGTTCCTCTGTCCTGACCTGCATGATTGCCAAGGTAAATAAAGCAGAGGTAAAGGTGAAACTTTTACCACTTTTAGAGTTCCGCCTTTAATGGAACATCCGAGACAAGCTGTTCCATTAAAGTGGGCCCCGCTCTCTCACACCCACATTGGGAAATATATACCCAAATCACTGTATTCACTCATGGCATGAGGCTCATGCCTGAACACATTCCACTTAAACACTTTACAGTATCTGAAAGACTACTTACTGTATCTATAACCTTGTGCACAGCACTGACGCAAATAATTTACAATCTACACTTAGCTAACTAAAACATCACATGAAATATAGAGCAAGATATTAAGATCGCCTATACGGTGTGCAGTCTGAAATAGGCGTGGCCCAAGACTCTGATGAGCGCATTTGATTCAGTGAATGTGTCAATGGATGTTTGGGGACAAGTACGAACAAGTTCCCATGTAACAGAGTGCTGACACTGGAGACTTCTTCCAGCATGAAAAGTAAACCCATCAATATGTTTACATACAAATTAACTAATTTATTATTAAATTATGTAGTGTGTCCACCATGCAAGTTCCTGGGTACGAGCTGTTACTATAGAAACAAGGGCATATTAACTTGTCATTATACAGCTGTCTGAGCTATGCTGTGCTTTGAAATAAATCCACAACTTCAGACCAATCAGAATCGCTAAATCAACAGAACACACACAACCTTTACTGACTGTTTCACTTGCGATCTCTAAACATAAAATCTTCCACTCACACAGCTCTTTAATTTGAGGTGCACTACAACTTGTCAGGAAATGAAAGGTGCCAGCCAGAGGGAAAGAAGACTTTATTGGTTTTCAGTGGTTTCTTTGACTATAAAAATTATAATATTAATGAGGATTTTTGAGAGTTCAACTTTTTTTGTGATGCCTTTCCCATATTATGGTATGATGGCAGTAAAATTTACATTTTTAAAATAAGTTTGGTTCTACACAAACACCAAGCATAGTTTGCTGCCTGAGCCACCCCGCTGCTGATACACAACGACACAATCGTTATGTTCTTCTTTTATTGTTTTTTTTTTCACTCATTAACCAATGTTGCGTTTTCAGCATGGATCCATGCATCCATTGCCATCACATCCAGATGTGTTTCTTTCCTAAATTTTTGCCACACAAATGACTAGGATAATTAAAACTAAGAGCCCCAGCCGGTTCCACCATGACAGTGTCCTGTGTACAAAGCGAGATCCATGAAGACATGGTGTGTTAAGGTGGTCGGAGTGGAAGAACTGACTGAACTTAACCCTGCTCCGCACCTTCGGGATAAACTGGAACTGGAGTCTCCTTTATATCAAAACCTCAGCTCATGATCTCATTACCGCTCTTGTAGCTTAAAGAATATAAATCCCAAACAGCAAAGAGGAGACTGAATAAGAAATGAATAAAAGTATGTGCACCCTATATAGTGTAGGACTAATTTAAAAAGCAATTGAATATTTTGTGTTTTAATAACAGTGGCTCACTTGATGCCAAGCGAGTCTCAGAGAATTAAGAAGAGAATTGCAGCAGCTAAGCAATGTGAAAAAAAAAGTTACATATTTTAAGCAGGGAAAAAAAACTCCCATGGGTTATAGCAGTGGTTCTCAAACATTTTCTGTCATTCCCCACTTAAGGGGGTGGGCAAATTTTCAAGCCCCACTTGTCAACAAAAGGATAAAGAAATCGTCCAAGTTTATTATTTATTGAAATATCAATTTCTAAACCAATAATATTAAATGATACCAGGTTAAAAACAGATAAAATACACGTCACTTGGTCACTTATCTCTGCATAATTGGGGGTGGGGGGGTGGGGGGGGGGGATCAGCTGCTCAGCAATCGTTTGTAGTTTTTTTGCACTGGGCAATTCTGTATTAAACTTTGAATAAAGCAATTTGTGCTTTGCTGTCCACTGATTCAGATTTTACCATGCAATTCTTCTGCAAGCTTTTTTTAAAAAAGTCAAGAGGCTTATTAATGTGGCTGGGGTATGTTGTCTCTAAGTGTCTTCCTAATTTGTTGGGTCTCATGCTGTCTGCTGCCAGTGGTTTAGGACCTCATATGGGTCTCTTCTCTGCCCCCACCATTCCCACCATGAATCCAAGCGCAAGATAGGCTTCATCATATTTTCTTTTCGGGTGGCTTTTTGGTTGATTAGGCTGATAGTGCTGAATCGCCTGATTTTTTGTGGTCCATGTAACAAATGTATCCATTGATGTTATTATGCCCACTACGTACGCTACTGAACTGGTTTGTAACCGCGGTAAAGTTAGTTTTATATTCGCATCTCCGGCTTCAATAGCTGCATAAATAAACCCGCAAATAAGATACCCACATACATACATATATTTCCTCTCTACATTGTCTTTAAGCTACACTCGCCTTTTTCTCGATTAAGCGCTTCAATTATACATGTTTGAAAGCATAAACCCCATTATTCTCTACTGCGCAACGAATGATTTAGGGATTATCGCTAAATGCCGCACACCAACAAAAAGCGCAGAACACTATTGATCTTCCCTTTTGTTCAGCGCCTGAAGGATCAAAAAGCAACTAGAAATGCCAGACTAGTACTGGCTGATAAAATATTTTTTTAAACAAAAATACAGAAACATCAGCATACACATTGGAATGAATGACAATTACATATATAATACCGAAAGTTTCCTCATATTGTTCCATTGCAATTAACATGCCGACATTAAACCATTATTGTTGCACTATGGTTCCACTTTTTCGCCCGGCCCCCAACTGATGTTATTTAAATTTACATGTATTAAATGATCCATTTCTTTGTATGTGATTGTTTTGTTTTGAGTGTACGATCTTCATTGTCAATAAAGAAAAGCATGAATTAGAATAGGTACTTTCCTATTATTTTCCACTAATTTCCTCCCGTTCATTGCGCCCCACCTGTCACGTCTGTATTCCCCACTAGTTCACTTTGAAAACCACGGGGTTACAGTATGATTGTGAATAATACAACATTATAACATCATCAGGATAAATTCCATCAGTTTTTCGAAAAATCGTTGGTATCGCGACACCTTATTAGAAAAAATATAAAATCCTACTTACAAATCAAACAAAAACTGCTTCTTCTTCTTTCCAATGTTAAAAATAAGAAGTAAGCATTATATCATCATATCATTAAACTCAAGTAACTCTTATGTTCTGCAGTTCTCATGCAGCTAAACTACAACATGCTGCAGACTGAGCATCTAATGAATCGCCAATTATCTTGAGTCTCATCAGATTTTTCTTATTCCATCTTTACGTTTTATCAGGTCCGCTTCATTCATGGCTAAAATAGCACGCTGTTTTATAAGTGCCTTTTCTTTAATTGAATAATACAACACAGAAAACAGACTGTAATCAAAAGCATTCAGTGTTGTCACCTCCCTAATTCAGCGATGAGCCAGACACACATACCGGTGGTGAACAAAGGGCCAAGGACAGGATGAAAATACACTCTCACTCACACACACACACACACCATCCTAATAAGGCCTAACTGCAAGCTCACACACACTCTTACTCCGTCCCTGCTCGTATTCACACTTAATCTGTCCAGTCTTTGGCCCAATTCTTCAAGAGGAGGCTAGCACTTGTGAAAGCACCTGTCTTTTTAAGAATGAGCAAAGAAGAGAAGTGAAGACAAGAGAAGCAGAAAAGGCCCACAGATGACAGAGGACCTAAGATGAGCATCTTTCCGCCAGAAATAAAATATAAATAATTAAATAAATAAATAAGAGCAGAAAACAGAGGGCGCAGAAGATAGCGAAATACTGACAAAACAGCACAGAACAAATAACGAGGGAAAAACTACTAAGACTGGGAGTGTGAGATTAAATCATATCAGCCACTGAATGCTGTTCCTCGATCTCACTATGAGTCTCAGTATGTTTCTTCAAAATGCCTGGTCCAGATCCGCCCACTTTTTCCAGAATTATACAATTTAACTGACGGGGCAGAAGACCAATCAGACACAGGCATCGTCAGATATGACATGAGACGGATCAACTTCACCAGGTGTGTTTTATTACATTTACAACCCTGTTTTGCTGAACACCTCAAACTCTCTGCTGCTTCTCAGGAAACGTCCACAAACATTCAGCATCAAAGTTAAAGGATTAAAATTATCCGCTTGCCAAACCAGCTGTTATCTAACGTTATTTCAGCTATCTATTTCCAGCTAGGCTTCTTACAGACTTGCAAACAACATATTTTTTAAAAAGTTTTTGCCTTAGACAGCAACATGTTTAGGATCAGATTTAAGTTGTGGATGAATTTGGCCATGACACTCACCATTCAAGAACTCTGGATTGACTCGGGCTGCCATCCTGCGCATGCCAACAACAACGAGAGCAAACGTACGACATTTCATTCATCCACATAACTTGCTGTATGTTTACATGTTGGAGTGGCCCTGTTATTAAACACAGTTTTCATTCATGAGTCTGGACTCAGAGGAGGAGTACTAACAGATGTGAGACAGACAGACAGAGACAGACAGACAGACAGAGAGAGAGAGAGAGAGAGAGAGAGATCGAGAGAGAGAGAGAGAGAGAGATGGGCAAAGGGGGCTGAGCTATGCCCAATTCTTCAATGAAATAATAAATAGGTAAAAAATAAATTTTAAATCAACAATGCAGAATAATCAGTGGAGATAATGATGTCATGTTATGTCAATAGCAGATAATGATGTCAGACACTATTATTTACACGTCCCAAGCAGGTAAACAAACTACCACAGCATCCATGTATCCAAAAAATTCACTAATGTTCACCACTATATAAAGGTACAGCGATTTACATTTTTCTAATGCATGAGAGTGGAAATATCAAAACCCACGACAGTAATAAAATAGCAGCAAATACCTGTACTTTTACTTAACTACATTTCTGTATGGCGTTGTGTTAAGTAACCACAGTGGCATGTAGTATTGGAAGTCGGAATTTCGCCACCTGCTGACTATTATGTGTAATGCGTAATTACATGACTTGCCTTTGCTTTGAGACATGCCTAATAAACTATCAGGTATTTTTCACCCTATGAAAAAGGCTACTGCGAGTCCTATACTTTTGATACTTAAAGTACTTCTACCCTTTCCTCAAGAACACAAGTAAACTGAGAACTTTTACTTTTGCTTTAGTCATATTTGCTCTAAGCAATATTTTTACTCAAGTAAAAGATGGGTGTGCACTTTGCCCACCTCTTGTTAAACATCACGCCTCCTGTAATTGTGGAGTAGTGAGGTACTACTTAAAAACTCAGGACAGGGGGCAAAAGAAATTAATTCAGGTTTTTTTTTTTTTGTTTTTGCACAACAGTGATACACCACCACCATAAACTCTAATTATCCTACCGTGCACATTTCAAAGGCCAGACTTGTTGCTACTCTTGCTCTCAGTAGAATTTTCACCCCATACAACAGGTCACTTTATATTTTCAAAAGCGTGAAAAAATGCTTAAAATGACTTTTTCCCCAAAACTTTGATATTGTTTTCCATGACATTTCCAGGTCCATGATTTTCACAACCGGGTGAACCCTGGTTATTAACCAGCGCACAATACTCGCATCGCAGATTTTTTTCATGACAGCATACAGTCACTATTATTAAATACCCCGGGATACAGAATTACTGTATACCCGCCCTACGCTAGCTTGAACTTTCCTGACGTTAATACACAGACGCTCTAATACATTCTCTCCCTCTCGCACACACAATCCCAAAAATGAATAACTTTCACATGACACACCATGTCTGTGTGTGTGTGTGTGTGTGTTAAGGGCCATCAAGATCTTATTTGCATTCAACCTTTTCCTCTTTACCACCTCCTTAAGGATGTCCCTTTGAGTGAGTGTGTGTGAGTATGTGCATGTGAGCATGCGTGTGTGTGCACGTGCACCTGTATCTGTAACAACAGATGTTTATCTTCTAATCAGGAAACTGTACAATCAGGTACACATGTATAAAAACACAACCGATAGCTTGTTAACTACTGTATTTATCATTTACACACAATTTTCTTATATTTGAGCTTCTACTTACTGCTTAACTTTTTAATGAATTCCAAAGCTCTTACCCTTTCATAACATCATGTACTCCTTTACTGATTATAAAGATCGTCCAATGTAAGAGTGTAAGAGATACAATGTACTGAATTATGCTAATTCCTAATGGTCTAATCACACTTTATGATCGATCCATGAGCCTGTATTTGATGTTATGTCATATTTCTGATGTACTCTTTTTTGGAGTTTGTTTTACAAAACACCACAAAGGAACCAATCAATGTACTTGTATAGGGTGAAACAAAAAGAAAAAAATATTATAAAATAGAATAATCCTGGCAAACAAACGCAATAAAATAAGCAAAATGCATACAACATATACTATGCAATATGCAGTTTCTATGTGACATAAATAACGTTAATGATATAAATGTGATATTTTTATTAACTATACATTAGATTAGAAATCTATTATTTCCTTGCCAAATTGATATATCATGTCGGTATATCAACAAATTAAATGTCTTTTTTAAAGTGAATAAAGACAACCGTGGCTTGTTTTGGTCTGATTAAAATGGTTTTCGATGTTTTAAGTTGTACGAAAGTTGTTTTCGTGGCCATTTTGCGCGTTAAAAAGGTTAAAGGTGTCTGAGGAGAGAGAGTTAGCCATGATGCTAAAGTTGAGTTTCTTTCCCTCAGACGCTCACTCAGGTGGTGACAGTTTTAACGGCTGGTGCGCGCGACCGCACAAAAACGGTCAGAAAACCAATCAATCCAACAAACTTTAGGAAATACGACAAAAACTAGAGTACACCTCGCAAAATAAACGCAAATGCTGATTTTAAAAGCGAATTATTTTCCAAAACTCACCCGGTTAATGGGAACAGCTACAAGCACCGCGTCCGCTCTGATCTGCCGCTGATTTGCGAGAGCGCGCGCGGACAGGAGAGGCGAGGGGGCGGGGCCGCGGCGACGTGCACTGCGCTGCGAGAGGGAGAGAGCGCGCACGCAGAGCGGGAGCGCGCTCCACACTTGTGCCACTTTATTCTGCTGTCCAATGTTTAATGCGTTGTTTTAGTAACTGATTAAATGAAGAAGGACGTTTAAATGCTTTCCTGAACACGGATGAAGTCTCATTATATCTCAAAGAAACGCATGCTATTAGGCCAAAAGTATGGGCACCCCTGACCATCTCAAGCACCTTTCCCACCAAGGCGTTTCCGGAGCCGGTGCCCAGTTTCAAGTTAATCCTTTGGTGTCAATTCAGTTTTATTTCTACAGTGGCAGATTTTGTATTGCGAAATGCATTTTCCATAGAAAATAATGTAAACACATAATCTGTACCAGCCACCCTGAAATGTTACCAATATTACCAATTTCCAACACTATATACACATTTTTTGACATATAAAAACAATTGAAACATATAGAAAAGACATGTAAATGCAGTCAAATATAAAATAAATAGACATTAAACCTACTTTATGATTCCATTTGACACCAGCACTTTATAAACCAAACCGAAAGTGGCTCCCTTTTCTTCTTGGTACCATCCTTGTTCCACCAAAACAAACCACCAAAAAATGTCATTGCTTTTGCTTGGCTCATATTATGCACATGTGCAGCGTACAGTAGGTGTTCGGTTTGTTTGCTCGTATGCCAAAAATGCTTCAAATGCTGAGACAAACTTCTTTCCAAAATTTCAGTTCTTAAGGAGAAAATTTGGCGAGGGCATTCGTATGCCGAGGTACAACTGTCTAGCACTTTTAACAATGCTCATTGTCGCAAAGCAGTTTTAAGAATCAAGAGAAAATTAGGGAAATTAGTATGAAATGTGTGAGAAAATATGTATAAATCATAATGATCAGATAAAAAAAAAATAAAAATAAAAAAACTTTTAAGTGGATTTTAAAAGTTTTAACCTCTAAATTCTGAATATACCTAAATCTGAATAATTATCAAAAACGATACTTTCTATAATTTTGGCCATCACTGTTAATATTTTTAACCTGAACAATATAAACAAGCCTTTAATTGTGTTCCCCCCCCGTGTTTGATGGGTTTCCTCTGGGTGCTCTGGTTTCCTCCCACATTCCAAAAGACATACAATGTAGGCTAATATCAGACTGCCCATAGTGTGTGCATGTGTGTACAGTAGTTACCCCACCTTCTGCCCCTGGGTTCCCTGGATTAACTTTCAGCCCCCTCCCTCGCCCTACACAGAACAAGCGGTATAGACAATGGACGTTTTTGCCTTTTCTTTTATATTTATAAGTCATATGTTATGCATGAAAGGGTTAAAAAAGTTGATAACTTATCACTAGCAGGGTAAAAATTTTCCACTCAGATGTTTTTGTTATTAATAACAGGAGACATGAGTGCACCTTGAAAATTGTGTTATACAATAAAAGAAAAAGTGAAAGTTGATTGCTCTGTCATTGTTTTTACATTTCCTAGAAAAATGAAGGTCATTGTAATGCCCTTGGGGTGTAAATGTCCTTGACGTTTGTGCCTTGTTTAGAAGTAATATCAAGTACAACTTAGGCTACACACAAGCGCGTGTGAAAATTGCCCAGATCCGTGGTCTTAAAAACTATAACATATCGTGCTCATCATCGAGCACCACTGCGATGAAAGACAGGTGTGAGCCAGATGTTAGCCAGATGTGAGACAGGTGTGAACCAGGTTTTTTCCTGCATCCTTACGGTCTAATGAACTCACTCACTTCTCTGATAAAAACTCCAACACCAAATCCAAACATTGTGTCCCAGCGATGTGCGACCCACAGCCGGAGAAGATTACCCATAACCCCCTGCGCCACTTGAAGACCACAGGCTGCACGGTTTAGGACACGTCCACAGAGGCCCGATCAGGCAGAGTGTGTTTACATGGTAGAGTGTTTACGAGACGGTGCTGATGATGTGCAGATCACAGAGACGTGACCCATCGTTAGTGCGCGCATTTAGAGCCTGGAGTTTCCTTTCCGTGTGACTGTAGCGCCAATAGGTGGCAGTGTAGAGTCTAGCTCTTTAATCACTACTTTAATTTAAATGCATTTAAACTTTATATTTAGATATTTTAGATAATATATCTAGAATAAAATATTAATGTATGTAAACATTTTTTCAGAAAAAAATAAGTTTAAAGTTGTATTTTTTATTATAAGCCCTGAATATACATATATATATATATATATATATATATATATATATATATATATATATATATAATTATTTATTAGACATTTTGTACTTAAAAATAAAAACATTAAACTAAACGGTATGCATATAATGGTTTTATCTAATAAAATACTGGACGTAATAAAAATGTTTCCTAATTTGAATAAAATAACAATACATGAAATAAAACAAATAGAAATAAGTATTTGTGTTGAAACATGTTAAATATAAACATTTATTTAAAATTTTTTACACTTTTGCGATTGGAACGCCTGATCCTTGAAAATCGATGGATAACTTGTTGCAAACTTGTGGGAGAGACGCATCTGTGTGTGTGAACTGTACACACACTCATTCACCATCACCACACATGACAGGAACTCGGCTGGGAGTGATCTCCACGTCCCCCGTACAGTCCTGACCTCACTCTGAGCCATTAAAGAAATTCCTGGGAGGCCGGCGTTTCAGGTGTGAATCAGACAGGCAGTGCGATCATTGATCAGACTTTCTACCTTGATGGTGTCCAAGCACTAGTGAAACACTGGGATAAGTGCATTAGTGTAGCAGGGGATTATATAGAGAAATAAAGGGGAGTTTTTACTCTCAGAATTGTGAAAAAATGCTTTCCTTCACCATTCAGAAGAATAACTGGTGAGGAAAAAAGATGATTTATAGAAGGTTTTTTATAAATAAATTTTTTTTTTACAGGACTCTGGAGTCTTCAGAACACTGGAAAGCATTTCCTGGAAAGTATTTCTGGGGGAACAACCTCCCTAAAAGCCAAAAAAAAAAAAAAAAAAAAAGGCTAGATGTCTCTCTAGTCCCTGGCGAAGGGGTTTGAGTGTAATTTTTCATCACCCGGCCGATCTCTTCGCCCGTGTAGCCTGATCAGCGGGAGGTGATTAGTTTTCCGTAACAGCAGCTCAGACTGTAGATATGAAATGTGCTCATTTATACAATGCTTCATCGTTTCTATAGAACCAGCTCGTTTCACAGAATTGTGCAAAGGATGCGTCACTTTGTCAGGAACTGTTTATGTACGTAACAGGTAGGGAAGGAGTCTCCAGTGTCAGCCGAGTGTTTATCCAAGCGGTTTCTTGGTCTCATGATGATTTTTTTTACGTGTCTTTCTTGAATTAATTGGTAAAATACCAGAAGATTGTTGTGGTACAGTATAAGAAGATTGATGTTGGAAAAAAAAAATGTCAAGGTAATGAGAGAGACACCCATCAGTATTAGGGGAAGAGGGTCCCATTACTGATCATTATCACTCTTGAGTCTTTAAAGGTAGAAAATGTGTTACGGTCTCATTAATTCACTAATCATGTTATTTAATTCCCAATTAATGGAGTGCACTTGCATTTTATGGTTGAATTAAATTAAATCTTATTTGTAAAGAGCTTTTTAAAAAATTTACAGTGTCACAAAGCAGACACTTTTTTTTATGGAAATAAATATATACTGTATACTGTATATATATTCAGAACAAAATTTTAAATGTACAAGTTTATCACATATGAGTAAGCCAGAGATGATTGCATGAAAAAAACTCCCTGAGACGACATTTGAGAAAAACCAGACTCAATCTGAGTGACATTTAAAGACACAAAAAGTATATTTAATGCAGTCAAGTGGCCTTTAGAAAAAAATGCAAGAAAAAGTGCGATATTTTGAACGACAGGCGAGAGCCATTTTAATCCCAGCATGGTAAATCATATCCTCCAGTTGGGACGCTTTAATCTAGTCGACCTGCTGATCAGGCAGAATTGTACGAAATTACACCTCGCGACGTGCTCTTTCAGCGCGAGCGGACGCAGCACAGCGGAATTCCTCGTAGTTTCCCACGATGCCACTTTGCAGTCTTGTCTAAACCATCGTGCTGGAGCGGTCAAACTGAAACGGCTTTAAGTGTGCGCTAATCTCTCCCCTGATGAGAATCCGTCTTCCCTCGGGTTGAAAATAGGACGCCTGTCTGTTTACTGCTCCGATAACGTGGCCTGAAAGCGCTCTGACTCACACGGACCTCGTTCCCCGTGAAGTCCACTAAAAGCCAGGACGAGGACACGCTTTAGCCACCGGCCCTCAGAGACGCACAGCTGTACAGCAGGGATTTAGCGTCAGAATGGGAGACTGCTGGATGTTTCTCAACACCAGATTTAGACGTTTAAATGCTCAAGTGCTAAACAGACTGTTGAAAACCTTCCCTTGGCCTTTTGCGCAGGATCTCTGACCGGAGTGTGAGTGTGACGTTCAGAGGAGAGGAAGATGTTCCAAGTGAAGGAGACGCCACAGATTTCTATTTATTTGTATTTTTTTGGAACGTGATGGAAGATGATTCATTTTCAGATGTGGGATGATGGTGGGGGAAAACAAGACGATCATGCACCAACAGGATGAGACGCCACTGAAGCAGGCGGAGATTTTATTTTAGGCTCCATATTTTCTAGTCCAGACATCACGATTCGTGCCGGTTGGCTTGGACAGCAAGGAAGAGTCAATTTATATAAACCTGTCTGTCACAGGACCACATGTAACTTCTCTGTGGGAGTTCTACTGGAGTACAGACGAGGCCAATACTTTTGCATAAAAAAACATGGGTTCACGATACAGTATATACATAGAGTAGATTACTGTCTTGAGCGATACATTTATTCATGTTAAACCAAATTGAAATGATGTGCATTAAGTTAAAGAAATCATCCGGAGATCGCCAGTTCGAATCCCGGGTGGTGCTGTAACCTCTCGCAGCCGGAGGTCTAGAGAGAGCTGATTGGCCGAGCTCTCTCAGAGGGGAGGGATGAGAGGTACTTGGTGCTCCTACATTAATCACGGCTCTACAGCCAGTCAGGGGCGTCTGTGAGCTCGCGCAACGGAGGGAGCGGATAGCGCCGTCCTCCGAGTGTGTTACGCCGCCCCAACGGTGCGCGAGCGAGCAGTTCGAAAAGATGCGGTCGGCTGGCGTCACTTGGTTCGGAGGAAACACGTGATAGTCTTCGGCCCTCCCGGCTGAGTGGTAGTAGTAGCCTTAATGTGGGAGCCCCCTAGTGACGGGGAGGAATTGGACACGACTAAATTAGGGAGAAAATCGGGGAAAAATCCAAAAAAAAAAAAAAAAAAAAGAAATGTGTGCAGATGTTTTACTGCGACAGGCTGCAAAGTGCCTTAAGATACAATTTGAAAATCGTCTGTCTATGCAGCAACCTCGTTCCCACTCTCATCTGTTCCAACCATTTCCATTTAATTTACGCCACTGGGCAGACATTACATTTACATTTATCTCATTATACTCTGAGCAGTTGAGGGTGAAGGGCCTTCCTCAAGGGCCCAACAGTAGCAACTCCTATCCTTCCTACAAAAAAAAGTCCTTCAGCAAGCCTGGAGAGCTATTCCTCAAGACTGCATCAAAAATACAAGAACGTCTGACTCTTGGAAGCAAAAATATGAAAACACGACGGAAGCTTAATACACTAATAGCAGTCCACATAACCTGGCAGCTCACCCAGACAGCAGAAGACGCTGGAGACGCTGGAGACAACGCGGATCCGGATTGCATTCGACTTCTGTCCGGGGAGTGTAATGTGTGTAAGGAAAAGGATCAATTAAACACATCATGCTATTTATCCATTAAAGTTTATCAGAGTTATGGAAAGTTACGTTATAGTAGCTCTAAACATTCTTAACACTCTTACCAGCCCCTCCAGTTTCTCTACTAAAGTTTACAATACAATAAAAAAGCCCTGGCAGCTTGCCTACAACTCTGTGAAACACCAAGAAAAGCACTAGCACTGGAGACTCCTTCTAGGAACGTTATCTCCTTACAGGAAACTTCACCAAATCCACACACACACACACGCACACACACACACACACACACACACACACGCACAGACGATTCTCTTGGTAATAAGACTGCGTGAACGAGCTGTTTATACTGTTGGAACGATAAGGTATTAGAGCCAGAGCGTTAATATCAACCTGCGATTTGAACTCCAGCCAGAATCTCTGTTATAGGAACTCAATCAGCAGCCAATCAGGATCCAGGACACAACAGGGTGAAGTGGTGTAACTGTACTTCACCCTACAGAACTGGACTGCGCGTGCTGGAGCGGCATAAAGCTCTGCCCGCTTGCCACACTGGATCCAAAGTGCGAATCTGGTACTGGTAGGTGGACTTTGACCGGGACTGGCTGTTCTAGTTTTTGGTCACTCTTTCACTGTCTCTGAATGTTTCATCAAAAAACTAAAACAAAAAAGTGAAACATTGAGAGTTTCAGTTAATTTGATTTGCATAAAAAATTTTTTTTTAAGAATCAAAATTATATGATCCGTACTAAAACACATGTCAAGGTAGAACCAGATCATGTCTGATATACAGTGGTGTGTTGTTTAATGTGAGGAACAGCCTTACACACTTCCTCTGTTTTCATTCGCCTGCTTCTTATTCCTACTCGAACCTTTACACCTCAGACAAGCAGGATGTTTCACCCAGTCATTACTAATCTTGACAACTGCTTTGGTTCAGAACCAGAGCAAAGCGTGAGTGTGAGTGTGTGTGTGTGTGTTCAAAACAGGGATTGAAAAACTGAAGCCAAAATGTCTCTGATGCCCTCTAGTGGCTGACTGCAGTACAGTTGTAACCCCACCCATTCCCATGTTAATTGAAGACATACAGTACATACTGTAGTATGCAACTTTAATGAAGGAATGAAGCTAGTCTCTATGGCTTGCAGCTCCGCCCAGGCCGTGTGAGCGTGCACACGTGATTTTACGTCTTTGCCTTCTCATCCTGTCTGGCCGCAGCTGGTGAATATTAGATAAAGTAACTCACCGAGCTGACTGTACCGATTCATGTCCAGTGTAAAAGCCACGCGGGGATAGCGAGTGCTTCTTTGTGCACCGGAAATATTCAAAAAGCAGTTTCAATTCACCAGCTGAGAAGGAAAGAGCTTATTAGGCTGAGCATTGTGATGATTCTGATTCAATAGTCTTGGCGTTTATTAGGGATGGGAATCACCAGGGAGCACGCGATATGATATTATCACGACACCTAGCTGCCGGTTCTATAAGTATTCTATAAGTATCACGATTTTATAAATATCTCTGTTCACTATACAATTTTTTCTAAGATTTCGTTACAGTTCTAAACAAACTTCACGGATAATTGGCTCCTCCCACACAGGATGCTGTGCTGCCTGCCTACTTGTGAATAGTTTAGAGTGCACCACCTCACCTGTACCACCGGGCCCCATTTTACCGCCTCGAACACAAAAATATATACTCTGGATAAAAAAATATATATTCTTTTTTAAAAATAAATAATTGATTTTGGATTCAGTGTGGCGCTACATGAATTGTCATACCAAAGAATCGCGATACATCACTGAATGGGGTTTTTTTTTTTCTTTTTGTAAGGGACTTACAATCAGTTTTAGACTACTGAATGATTGGAAGTTTAACTAAATATTTTTAAATGTGACCATTGTCATAAACTGAGTCACTGTTTCACTTTACCCTGCGTTCACACCGAACGCGGCGAGAGCGTCAAAGCGGCCGGGAGTCATTCATTTGCAATGTGAGCCGGCGGCGAAGAGCGGCGCGGCGAGGCCGGCGAGGGGAGTTGAAATCAGCTCAACTTTAGGGTAATGAGCGATGACGCGGTTGAGCGGCAACCAATTAAAAGTAGAGGTCCTCCGCTTGAGAGGATTCCGAGGGACGCAGTCCTGTAAACTTTTGTTCCGGCTACATTAGTTCCCAAGCAAAATGGAGGAGAGTTTGATTATTGCGGTAGCGGGTGTTCATTAATTATTAATGTTATTTTAATTAAAGACAAAGTCTAGTAAGTGATTCTAATGTTATAATAATAAGAAATTATATATATATATATATATATATATATATAATATATATATTCAATTAGACTAGCAATTCACAATGAACAGAAGCCACACCATACAAATGGCTTATAATTTGTTTATTTCTACAATACAGTTCTTTCTATAAGAAATTTGACGCTCAGTGTGAACGCAGTTTAACTGAACTGGCCCACTACAGATTAAGGTGCACAGCCCTAGTCGACAGATCACACTGGACCTGGACAGTCCTGAAAACCTGCTTTTCCTTTTTTCATGAACAGACCCTTAGAGGGCGCTCTTTGCAGTTCTTCTGGTATGATGCTCACTTTGAGATTAACATTATAGCTACTGTAGCAAAAAAGTGGCTAAACAAAGTGATGGCCTAAACCAATCGGATCAATAAAAATGACAGACGCGCAGAGAGAATGAGTGAGGGATAAAAGCTAAAAAAAAACGTCTCCTTTCAGACGTGTCACGTGTGCAGGTGTCAGACGAGAAGCACGAACAGCAGCCACTTGGAGACGGTCAGCGTAGACAGTCGCTGTTCACCAGATTATTCTCAGCTAGCAGGGTACGTTAGCTACTGTGCTGACACTCACTTTGATTACTTTGATTAACGTCATGGATTAGCTAATGTCAGGTGGGTAACCGATGGCAGATCATTCAGTCAAGACTTACCTCCTGACATTGATAAAAAAAGAAAAAAAAGAATGAATTACACGGTTACTACTGTACAGTTCTGCATTTGATTGAGAAAGAAAATATACATCACTCACCAGATGTAGCTGCCTAGCATGTAGCATGTAGTATGTAGATAACAGAACACAAACAGCTTTTTCACTTTGTCTGTCGAACACAATTATTGCTTAGGATTGAACATAAAATGATATTTGAGCTAAAACTTGTTCAAAGCCGTACAAATTCCACTTCTCTGACGTGATGTTTAATATGTTTCGCTTTAATATAAATCCCGAGCGACGTGCTGCATGATGCATTAATCTGAGTTAATCGAGAGAATCATCCAGCACTGGGGTTAAAGCTCGAGTGTTAAAGCTCACTCGCACCACAAACGAACCGGACAGAACGTCCTGTGACTGAACCGAAACCCGCCATGAACCTTCCATCCTCGATAATGCCGCGCTCCCCGTACCTGAGTGAAAGTAAAATCTCTGACTGAGAGTCCTTTTTGCTCTCTTTTTCTCCGAGAAACTCTTGCAAGAGAAAAGAAAAAAATGCTTTTCTCCACCATGCAGAAGAATAACTGGTGAAGGAACAAAAAATGATTTACAGAAGGTTTTTTTTTCTCTTTTTCTTTTTTACAGGCCTCTGGAGTCTTCAGAACACTGGAAAGCATTTCCTAGAAAGGGGGAAATTTTTTTTTTTTTTAAAAAGGACAGACAGGCTAGACGCCTCTCTAGTCCCTGGCGAAGGGGTTTGAGTGAGAGTGTAATTTTTCATCACCCAGCCGATCACTGCGCCCGTGTAGCTGATCAGCGGGAGGTCATTAGTTTTCCGTAACAGCGGTTGTGACTGTAGAGCACCGGTTCATACAACGCGTCATCGTTTCTATAGCAACAGCTCGTTCACGGAATTGTGCAAAGGATGCGTCACTTTGTTAGGAACTGTTAATGTACATAACAGGTAGGGAAGGAGTCTCCAGTGTCAGCCGAGTGCTTATCCTTTGCAGGTGCTTGGTCTCATGACTCTGTACTTTGTTTATGTGTCTTTCTTGAATGACGTTGTAAAATATGGGGAAATTATTGTGATTTAAGAAGATGAAAACAGTTTAGAAATCACTGACGGTGGGAAAAAAAAGTAGTTTTAGCACGGCCATGTTATTTTATTTCTCCGAACACAAGCATAGACAAGATATCAAACTCAGATCAGACGAATGTTATACAGAAGAAATGTCGGCAATGCAGCGTTCACTGGTGCTAACTTGTTAATCAGGCAAAAATAAATAAATCAAATAAATAAAGCTGATAATTTCTTGAAACTGTTTTTAATGAAGTCCCTGAGTTCTTAAAATAAAATGCGACGAGCCATAATAAAAAAGACAAAACACGTCAGCGTAAAACGTGGCATCGGCGAACATCGACGAACGTCCCGCATTAGAAAGTGCTGAAGTGTTGTCCGGTGCTACTACGTCCTGTTCAGCAGACAGACGCCTCAGACGCTCAGCTCTGCTCCAGTGACGAAGAGGAGGTGAGGGGCTCTGAGGAACGACCTCTGGTGACCCCAGCGGCTTTACACACTGGAAGGGAGGAAGGAAAGAATCGTCCTCTCTCTATATATCTCTATCTACACGTTTTTCCCGTCTCTCTGATTCCAGCCAACTTCACTGAATGGGTTTCCCAAAATCCTTTGCAACATGAAGGATGTGAGAAAGAAAGAAACAACCTACAACCTCTCTCTCTCTCTTTCGCTGTCTCTATTCTTCCTATTAGAAGACGCTGATCATGTTCAGTACTTCAGATGCTACAGCAGATAATAAAGCGATAGGAAGGAGCTAGCTCTTTGCTAGCTCTTAAACGTATTGTTGTAAAAACTTGTGGAAATCATCTCAGTTCATAAATGTGTTATAGTTTTTAATGTTTTATTTTTTATCTTTATGCTAAACTTCACATTTTCACGTGGGTGAGTCCAAAATTATTGGCTGTAGAATTGATTTAAATGACGTTTTATAAAAGAAAAATGTATCATTTCTTACCGAATCTCTTTGCATTTCAATACACATTGACACGACTGCACCGCTGTCTTCAGGTCTTCATCAGAAGTGGGAGGACACTTTAACAGAACAGAACAGACAGTGTGGACGGACGTGTGCGGACGTGAATCGTCAGCCGTGGGCGCGGACAGGCGGCTCCTTCTTGATGACTAACGGGAATCTTCCCTGAACTTCCGTATCTACTCACACTCACAATTCATGACTCTCCATTCTGCACACAAAGCCTTCGATAAACACACAAAAATAACGACTCGCTGCACGCTTCTCTTCTTTCAGCTCCATTTAAAAAAACCCTGCTCGCTTCTGCTGTGAACGAGGTTTTGTGATTTGACATGTTTTCTGAGGAATATCCGAATATGGAAAAAAAAAAAAACGGGGGAAAATAATTTTCTTTGGACTGAATGTTCAGGATAATCACTGCAGCATTAACCATTTAATTTCTCGTCCGCTCCAGCTGAGTTATGATCAGTGCTCTGACGTCGGTTAAGTCCATTACAGACGCTAATAGCACTAAAGCGCTTCTGCTGTCTCTTTCAGACAGGAAAATATTTTCTCCTGCGCACTAAAGATTGAAGTATTAATCGAGTCCGGGGGCCGCGGCTCTTCTGGCTGAAATGAAGAGGAGACGAGAGCGCACCTTAAATCCATAAACTCGTAAATACGTCTGATTCAAACGCTGAAATATCAACTGCTGGCATGAATGAGTGGAATCGCTGAGTCAGTGAGGAGGGAGCTTTTACGCTTCATCACAGACGCTACGCGTCCAGTTTTAGGCTAACCGCTGCACTGCCAATCAGATCCAGGTCAATCTTCGTCCTGATGTGACACATACAGTACAGTACGTCTGCTTGGAATTTTGCACATCAGAAGGAATGTTTTGGTATTGTTTTTTTTTTTTTTTTTTTTTAACTCTCAGTTGCCTGGGGACGAAGAAAAAACTCTCCTGACCATTTTAACCTCTCGAATCGTCTTCAATCTGCCACAAACTGATCACAGAGTTCCCTCTGAACAACACGCTATTTAAATACTTTAATTCACCTGGTGCGCTCATTCATCCAGAGTAATGGACTAAGTGCAGCAGAAACCAATCCGCCCAAAGAGCTGTTTAAAACAGATTATCCAAGCAATGCTGAAAAAAGAACAAGGAAATTTGCAGAAAAACAAGACAGTATAATAACAACAACAATAACAACAACAACAATAATAATATTTATTATTATTATATCATAATAAAAATGCTAATAATATATCATAAAAAATATATACAGTATATATATACAGGGGGCGGAATAACTGAAGGAACACCTTCACATAATAAAGCTGTTGCCTTTCTTGCGCTTGAAATCAAAGCGGTCGCTTAAATATGGCCGGGGGTTCGCTTCAGAGGAATCTGGCGTCATTTCACTTTCAGCATCACTGCGTCTGTTTCGTCGTCTCCGTCGGTCTTGTGAGTTTAGGGCGCAATTTGTTTCCTTCCCCGTTGCATTATTTTTATTCATTCTCATTTTCATTCATTAATTTTTTACTCAGTAGTGAATATGATTTAAAATGTACGTAGCGGAGTACAATACAAGACAGAACGCATCACAGAACAGCGTAATCATTAAACGAAACGAGACCCAAAAAGAAAATAATGCTAGTGTGGACATTTATTATTTCTTTGTTTTGCGTTTTAGCATCAATGACGTCTCGCAGTCTTTCGTGATGTTTGTGGACGCGAGTTTATTGTGCCAGGTTGTAAAGCCGCCTGTTCTTCTTGGCAAAAATCCTCCATGTTCCATGAATCCAGGGTTGTCGTGCAGATTCGAGATCTTCCTCATAGTGTCTGTAATTTTAGGTCTTTCTCCAGAACATGATCCATTGCATCCGCTTAGGTATTAAGTCACATTTTGGGGCGATTTGAGTTATGTCGAGTTATTGTGATACCAAGATTACTACTCTATCATGTCCAGTTGCTTACATATGGCCAGAATCAGGGTAAACATCCCTTGAAATCCTATCTTTAGATAATGTAAATAAGGATTTCATGACGTAGTAAGAAACAGGGAAAACCCTCAGCCTCATTGTGACTGCTTATAAAATAACTTCCTGCAGATTGGTTTTTATTGGGATAGTGTTCATTAAAGTGCTTTAAAACAGGATTGTTCACGATTACAACTTTCTTATTTCTGATATATTTCACTGACTGCAGTCTAAAGTGCGAAATGAACCTGCATGACTCAATACCCGACCGTGTATGACGGCTCGCACGGGCTCTGATGACGTGCTGCGTTCATCTTGCCATTAATTCTGAGAGAATTTCCGCGTGCTACTGCAGCTCACACAGACCCAGGAGATCAGCGGTCCGCCTCCACGCCTCGCAGTAGGGCTGGTGAACGTCTCCTCACACGGCCTCTTGACTCTTCCTCAGACACAGACTTTATGCTCGTGGCCAAAAAGTTTGATGTCAACACTTTAACTGACTTTGTGCCAGACTTTGTGAGGCTTGTCTACGCGTTGTTTGGCGTAACGTCAGGAGGCGGGTTTGTTGCATTGACGCAGTAACGGCTTTTTTTCTGGCAACGCGGCCATGCAGCCCAGGTTTGATTAAGTACCTTTTCCCCCCTAGAGGAGCCTGGATTATAGATGAAGTTGCTTGTGGATTTTCCTTCTCATTGTGGGTTTTCAAGACTGTTGTAGCTGAAATCGTTGCTGGTCTACTTGATGACAACAGAACCCCTAATTTTTCACTTCTTAATCAGAGTGCGAACACCACAGACTCGTCTTTAACAGCCTTAACCCATGGCAGAAGAAAGAGAGCTATTTACTGTACAGTACACACACTCACTCGTTACACTCAGGAAGCGTACAGTTCATACAACACTTAGTTACGACCGAGCAATCTGATAGGACGGTACATGTTACATTTAACTATATGTTGTCACTCCCTGACTATTAATTACACTAACCGTGTGTCTCAGCGTGGGTGAGAGTAGGTCTGTACGGTCCGCAGTACTGAGGAGAGAGCAGCTGCCTGACAGCTCCCTAATTTAGGTGTCCAATTCCTCCCCGTCACTACAAGGGCGCCCACATTAAGGCTACTACTGGCACTCAGCCGGGAGGGCCAAAGACTATCACGTATCACGCTGACCGCATCTTTTCAAACTGCTCGCTCACAGGGGCGACGTAACACACTCAGAGGACTCCACACTCCTTCCGCTCGCGTGAGCTCACAGACGCCCCTGATTGGCTGTAGAGCTGTGATTAATGTGGGGGCACTAAGTACCTCTCACCCCGAGAGAGCTCGGCCAATCAGTTCTCTCTAGACCTCCGGCTGCGAGAGGTTACAACATCACCCGGGAATCGAACTCGCGATCTCCAGATGAGCGCTTTACCACTGCACCACTTGGAGGCCTACAGTAACTAACTTCTAACACGAGGTTGAATCCCAAATCCCTCTCTAACTCCTGATCAAGGGCACTACTTGGTGTGTGGAACAAGTGTGTGGAACAAGATTGTACACCCTACATACTGTAGTGCACTACCTTTCCATTTAACACTATTTGGGATTCGATCCCAGAACCCAGAAGTTAACAAAGCTGATATTCTAAAGCGGAATAAGTGGAAATATAAAGAGAAACTTATGACTTTTATATAAAAGCGCTATCACACTCGAGCTCGTGCTGTTGTGCTGGATATCATCTACGACCGGATCACGGCTGTGCTGATATTCTGTACAACAGCACGACCGGGAGTGTGATACTGTCTCATTAAACCCAAGTCTGTCAGCTTGTGTGTATATTATCAGTTCAAACATTCAAAGGTGTTTAAACTGTACATCTGGGCCATTTGAGTGATTTCAGGCCTCATCTTTTCAACCAGGGCGTGTAAACTTATCTACACACGTGGATAAAATTGTTGGTACCCTTCGGTCAATGAAAGAAAAACTCACAATGGTCACAGGAATAACTTTAATCTGACAAAAGTAATAATAAATAAGAATTCTATGAATGTTAACCAATGAAAGTCAGGCATTGCTTTTCAACCATGCTTCAACGGAATTATAAAAAAAAATGAACTCATGGAACAGGCCTGGACAAAAATGATGGTACCCCTAACTTAATAGTTTGTTGCACAACCTTTTGAGGCAATCACTGCAATCAAACGATTCCTGTAACTGTCAATGAGACTTCTGCACCTCTCTGCAGGTATTTTGGCCCACTCCTCATGAGCAAGCTGCTCCAGTTGTTTCCGGTTTGAAGGGTGCCTTTTCCAGACAGCATGTTTCAGCTCCTTCCAATGATGCTCAATAGGATTGAGGTCAGGGCTCATAGAAGGCCACTTTAGAATAGTCCAATGTTTTCCTCTTAGCCATTCTTGGGTGTTTTTAGCTGTGTGTTTTGGGTCATTGTCCTGTTGCAAGACCCATGACCTGCGACTGAGACCCAGCTTTCTGACACTGGCCAGAACATTTCTCTCTAGAATCCCTTGATAGTCTTGAGATTTCATTGTCCCCTGCACAGATTCAAGACACCCTGTGCCAGATGCAGCAAAGCAGCCCCAGAACATAACAGAGCCTCCTCCATGTTTCACAGTAGGGACAGTGTTCTTTTCTTAATATGCTTCAAGTATAATTAGCAAAATTTGCCTTGGCAAAAAGTTCCATTTTTGTCTCATCTGTCCATAGGACATTCTCCCAGAAGCTTTGTGGCTTGTCAACATGTAGTTTGGCATATTCCAGTCTGGCTTTTTTATGATTTGTTTTCAACAATGGTGTCCTCCTTGGTCGTCTCCCATGTAGTCCACTTTGGCTCAAACAACGACGGATGGTGCGATCCGACACTGATGTTCCTTGAGCATGAAGTTCACCTTGGATTTCTTTAGAAGTCTTTCTGGGCTCTTTTGTTACCATTCGGATTATCCGTCTCTTTGATTTGTCATCAATTGTCCTCCTGCGGCCACGTCCAGGGAGGTCGGCTACAGTCCCATGGATCTTAAATTTCTGAATAATATGTGCAACTGTAGTCACAGGAACATCTAGCTGCTTGGAAATGGTCTTATAGCCTTTACCTTTAACATGCTTGTCTATAATTTTCTTTCGAATCTCCTGAGACAACTCTTTCCTTCACTTCCTCTGGTCCATGTTGAGTGTGGTACATACCATGTCACCAAACAACACAGTGACTACCTGGAGCCCTATATATAGGCCCACTGACTGATTACAAGATTGTAGACACCTGTGATGCTAATTAGTGGACACACCTTGAATTAACATGTCCCTTTGGTCACATTATTTTCAGTATTTTCTAGGGGTACCATCATTTTTGTCCAGGCCTGTTCCATGAGTTTATTTTTTTTATAATTCTGTTGAAGCATGGTTGAAAATCAATGTCTGACTTCATTGGTTAATATTCATAGAATTTTTTTTTTAATTATTACTTTTGTCAGATTAAAGTTATTAGTGTGACCGAAGGGTACTAACAATTTTGTCCACGTGTGTTCAGAACTGTAAGGAGAGAATCGTTTTTTTTTCTTTCTTTTTTATACGAAAAAGTATACAGAGATGTTTTTGTTCGGGTTGTCCCGGATATACTTTTACACAACTTTACTTAAAGGTTGAGAAATAATGTTATTTTTTATTAATATTTAATTTTTATAAGAAATAGTTTTATTTTGAATATAAATTGATTCACAAGCTTCACTGTATGAGTTTTTTTTATTAAAAAAAGACATTTTAAAAGTGAAAGTCTCTTCCTCTGTTCCTCACACACACACACACACACACACACACACACACACGCAGTGAGTGAGTCTTCAATTAAAAGATGAGTCTCTTGGGGAACATCTCAATTTTGTTTCTGTTGCTTAATGAATTATTTTCCTGGAAAGTTCTCTCTTCCTGCTTTTCTGTGAACACTTTCAGAAAACAACTGAATCAACTGTATTTATGTCTGCGCTCAAATTGCAGCGTTAAATCCTCAGAAATGTTATTTTTCAGTTTTTCATCTAGGAGAAATCATTTACAAGGCATGTACACATGACATATTTAGGAGTTTTCTATTCAGTGATGAATAACGTAAGGTTTATGAGCGGAAGATTTAAAAAGCTCAGTGTGAGGACTTTCCCTTCTCTTCCGACCCACTGAGAATCTGTCACGGAACAGCCCTAAATTTTAAAAAAGTCAACATGCTGTGCTTGTTTTTGGCAAACTGTTTATAAAATTTCACGTTCCTTTCATAAATCTGGATTTCGCCACCAGTCTGTCCCTCTTAACCCGTCTGCGCGGCCGCCTGACTCTGTGTTCCCCCGTTTCCATGCTGTGCCCCCTGAAACGAGGACCTCTCTGCCATGGCAACCTGGATGTTGTTCACCCGGAATCAAGGACCCGCGCTGCCATGGCAACGTTGTTTATCTGGAGTGTGGAGGTCACGTGACTGATCTCGAAACTCAACCTGCTGGTGTGTTCAGAGTTTGTGCAGAGAGTGTTAAAGGTGTGTGGAGTGTGTGTGCGCAGTGTGTGCGGTACTTACCGTTACTTATTGTTTGTACTTTTAAGCATCCTAAAAAAAATATTAAAAAAATAAAGAAAAGAAAAACATTGTAATGAATGAATAAATTAATTAATTGAAAAATGAATCACAAAAACATTCACATGCCTGTTGGGTGGAGGGCACGGGGCACCATGGGCTCCCTGACCACCCTGCGGCTACGCAGATCCGTACACAACACTGTGTGCGCTGACCCCTTTCTAGCAGAATTACTAAAAATAAATGAATGAATAAATAAATTAATTAATTAATTAATAAGCAAAAGAACAGCTATTTTTTTTAAAAAGCAAATCAGGAAGAAAGAAATTTATAAAAGTACACATTATAAAAAAAACAATATATCTAGTAAAAAATGAAGAAGAAAAAAAGTTATTACAAAAAATAAATTATAAAACTTTATACTGAAATATTGGGTAAGAATATATTTATTTAAATACTTTTAATCATCGAATTAAGGTTAAGAAGGTTATACGGTTATTTAGGTTAAAAAAAAAACATTAAATTAATACGGATGATAATAATAATAAATATGTAATAATGAAATGAACCGGCAGTGCGGTGGCATAGTGGTCACCCTCGCACCTCCAGGGTTACAGGTCTGTGTGCACGGCGTTTGATGTACACGTGCTTGGCGGTTTTCCTCTGGTTACCCCAGCTTCCTCCAGTCCAAAGACATGCAGGTCAGACGAATTAGTGTTCTCAAACTGCCCGTAGTGAGTGAATGCGTGTGTGAGTGAGTGTATGAGTATGTGTGTGTATGTGCTCTGCCATAGATTGGGACCCAGTCCAGGGTGAACCCCGTCTCGTGCCCTAGGTCTCCTGGGATCGACTCCAGGCCCCCTGCGACCACGAATACTAATTATGATTCATCTATACGACCGATTTCTGAGACTCCTAACTGGTTTTTAATTCTTACAGGCTCACGTCCCTTACACACTAACAATCACTGTGAACGTGTGAATCATGTCCCTGCGACTTGATTTTCCCAGTTTCACACAGAATTTCACGTTCACTCTTTGTGCTAACTTGATGTCCGCGATGAAATCACCAGACGCACCAATCCTGATGTACACAGGACGATGTCTTTTGGCACGCTGACTTACGGAGGTCGGTGCTCCCTGTAACTGAGCGCGCAGCCTTGTGCTGCCATCTGCTGGTGTGTTGCAAAACTAGTCTCGAAACTTTTTGATACAACCTCATATAGTGTACATTTTATATTAAACCCTGTTCAGTACCGCTGTACTTCACTCTCACTGTTCCTGTTAACTCAAAATTAATCAAAAGTGACAGTTATATTGCTTTTTTTTATTGAGTAATTTCTGTGTGTGTGTTTTGTTTCGGCCGCAGTGATGTCAGAGAGGGGGAGGGAGGAGGTGAGTGCAGAACGTTTTCCTCATCAGTATCACTTATAATGTTTATTTTCCCTGAGAACACTCTGTAACAAGGAGGATTGTGTGTGTGTGTGTGTGTGTGAGACAGAGAGAGAGAGAACATAATTTAAAAGGGGAGGATATTGTGCACTGCTCTGTCTCGTCTCTCAGTGCTCCTTCTTCTCTTTCATTCCTTCATCTGCTTTAACACTCACGATCTGATTCACAACTAAAACGGAGGAAACCGTCCCTTCCTTCCGTCTTGTCGACTCAGGAGGACAAAAAGTGGACAAAAAGAGGCCCTCTGTGCAGCGCGGGACGACTTTACATTCCGGCATCTGACGAGAGACAGATTTGTGACAGATTTGACAAATAACAGAGAAGAACTGACGAGAGTGAGAGAGAAAGTGTGTGTGTGTGCTGTGCCACACCCTGCTTCCTCACTATCCTGTACTGCGGGTTGTCTGTTCACTGATGGGATCTGTGGTGGACGTCTCCGCTCTTCGTTTCCTGGGTTTAGCTGCGGTTGACTCACAGCTCCGTGTGGACAGCTCCGGCCTTTTCTGTCCGACGTCTCCGCACCCGAAACACCTCAGTGAAACCCCGCTTTACACTTAAAGTTTACATTTAATGTCTGTTCTTGTTATTTAAAAACATTAAAATCTGTCTGCGGAAGGATAGGACGTGTCTCACGCTGGACAGCTCTCATGGGGCTGACGAACCTCCCGAAGCGAGCCAGCTCCTCCACGTTCACCCCGTCCTGTATGAACGGAGGGACGGTTGAGATCGCAGGGACATAGTGAGGAAAACCACCACCGCATAGTTCATCTGGGAGCGGAGGAGATGTTCTCACACCCGACCTGATCTCCCACTGCTAGCAGCACCTCCCCTCCCCCACCCGTACACGCCCCTGACGCCATGCCGGAGAGACAGAGTCTCCGCACCGACCTCAGAGGACATGGTGCCCCGCCCACTCTCTCCCTCACTATAAACTTTTAACTTTTTTGTTGTTGTTTTTGTAACAACATTCACTAATCAAAAAAAAAGAGAGCGAGAGAGAGGGAGAGAGAGAGGGAGGGAGGGGGGGGGAAGAGTTTTTTTAGTTTTTAACACACTTTATTTTGAAACAAAAAAGAAAAACCTACTTTACATTTTTACTCCAATACACACACACATTCACATATAAACATATATTCTGTATACACACACACACACACACACACACACACACAGAGATAAAATCAGATGAATGTATATCAATGCATACATTACACACACAGTATTTACATATTTACATTTTTTTAAACACCCACTAACCCCCCCCCCTTCCTATTAACAAGACCTTTTTTCAGTTTTAGTTTTTTTGTCCATTAAGTTACAGTTTTATTTACAGTTTGTGGTTTGTTTTCAGCTGTTGTCCATTTTTTCTTCTTTCTGAGTGACGGTTGTATTTTTGTTGCCTGGTGTGTTCGTTTTTTGCAGTTCTTTTAACGTTTTTACTCCCGGTCTCTTTTTGTTTTTGGACAGGTGTAGAAATAGATCAACTTGTTCTTCTCTGTCTACATTTGTGTGTGTGCGCGGTGCTGCATCCAGCCTCTTCACACTCCTGTACCACGGCGCTCTGAGTCTGACTGAGGGTCTTCCGTCTGGTTGTCGGTTCTGTGCCGGACGTCTCCTCCTGTTTTCTCCTCGGTTTTTTCTTGTGGTTTCTTTGGGTGTCTGTGCTGGTCTGTGGCTGCTGTGTTTAGATGCAGATGTTGGGGGCGTGGTCACTGGCAGCACTGAACACTGTCCCGGCAGTTTTTTTGGGGGTTACAAACAGCACCACAGCTTTATTCATCCGGGAGGCACAGTAGATATTCTCACACCTGATCTGCTCCCCCATCGCTAACAAGACGTCCTCAATCCGCACGCCGTCCTCCGGGACGCATCTAACGCCATGCTGGAGAGACAAAGTCTACACACCGGCCTCAGAGGCCATGGTGCCCCGCCCGCTCTCTCTCACTATAAACGTTATATATATATATATATATATTTAAACTATAACATTTACTGATTAATAAATAAATAAATTAACAAACAAACAAACAGTCGCCAGAACACTTGGCAAGACGCCAAACAGCCTTGCAGAGAGCAGAGAGATAGAGAGAGAGAGAGAGGGAGAGAGGCAAAAGCAAGCTAAAGAGTGAGCAGGGAAGGATGAGAAAGAGACAGTGTGGGTGAGAGAGAGAGAAACACAGAGAGAGAGAATAAGAGAGTGAGAGATCAGGTTTGACACTCTAATGGGTTTCTTCTCCTCCAGCTCTCTTCATCTCTCCATCACGCCCACAATAGGACATGAGAAAAAGATTCGTACAAGAAACACTCCAGAACATCCATCTCTCTCTCTCACACACACACACTCTCTCTCTCTCTCTCTCTCTCTGTCTGTACTGTACCTCATGTTTCTGTCTCCCCTGCTCGAGCTTCTCCAATCCAGATGCTGTGATCATAAAACACTAAACCGATGGACAGTGAGGACGGATCTCGACATCTTTCACTTTTTCACTTTCTTAAAAAATTTCTTCTTGTTCCAGTAAATGTTCATTAAAAGTTACGAATAATTTCTCCACCTGATGTTTTTTTTAAAAAACTAAACAGTTAATTATCATCCTGATTTAGCAAATTGACAGAGGGGCGGAGCTAACGTTCCATCTTGCGATGACACAGTTAGGGGTTTTACACACGAGAGTTAGAGGAGATGTTCATTAACGCTTTTAATTTCACAACTAAGTAAGGACAATACTGACTGACAGTCTTTCACCTCTTTAGTGTGTGTACTGCTAAATCTCCATCACCAGAGCATCGACACCACCTGTTGGTGATTTAAACCCAATGATTTGTGTGTGTGTGTGTGTGTGTGTGTGTGTGTAGATGTACCTGTAGTAGCAATAAGGAGGACCTCAGTTTTATCACTACTGAATTTGAGAAAGTTGTCTTTCTTGGGCTACTTTCTGTTCAAGATTCAGACATGGAAGAGGGTGTAGATGTATGCTTGATGGCTAGGAGACGGTGTTGGGTGTCATCTGTCTAACAATTAAACATTTCCTGAAAATATAACTAAGCGGTAAAAGGTATATACTAAATATCACTGGGCCCAGGACAGAGCCTTGAGGAACCCCACTAGTGACTGGGAAAGAAAGAAAGAAAGAATTTTGAGAGCTATGTGAGTAATTCCAATAAAGTCTAGGGCTGCATGATTAATCGGGAAAAAAAATCGCAATTCAAGCATACAAGCGATCTCGCCACATTTAGAACACAGATTTATTTAACAGTCACACTCAGTGGTCAAACAATGTAATACAATGTACAACAAAGCAGTATTAATTCACCAATCAAGCTAGAGATTCATGAATGATTCAATCGTACAGTACAAATCTCTCTTCCTCATTTCCGCGGTTCTGATAGGAGCACACACTCGATATCTCAGTGCTCACGTGCTCATTTCCAGCCAATCAGAGGCTAGAGGAGGGACAGTACCAGCCAATCAGAAACTGCGGGGAGAGTTTTGCAGCATATATGCTTCATGGTTGAATTCATTATTTTATTTATTTATATTTTTTAAATATGTTATGTCTCTCTCACACACACAAACTAAAAACTAAAATACATTAGTTTGAGCAGACAGGCATGTACAGTTCTAATTGTTAAAGCTGACGTGTGAATTCAGGAGACTCTGAGAACAGATCGTAAGCTACAGTACAGTATACTAGAAGAGTGTGACGACTGAGAGCAATAAAACCTTTGACAATAATAAATTCTACTTATCAACAAACTAGGTACAACACACTTTACAAACAAACTCAGTGACATTTTGCTTATGCTGGTTGAAGACAATAAGAATTATACAAACAAATTCATGTGATGATGGAGTCTTTCATTCATGTGATTGATTAGTTATGTATAATTATTCGTTTTAACATTGTTTACGTTTATCAGTTTTTTTTTCTTTTCTTTCCTCTTTTTTATTTTTTTATTTCTGTCAATGTTTTAGTTAAAACAAATGAGAATCGTGATCTCGGTTCCCCTGGAGAAAAATCGTGATTCACATTTTAGCAGGAATCGTACAGCCCTATTAGATAACGAGTCTGTCTAGTAGGATGGCGTGTGAGACCAAATCAGACGCTGCACTTAAATCTAGAAGAATGAATCAAGGTAAAAGCCATCAAGAGATCACTGTTGATCTTCACTAAGTCCAGACTGAAACTGATCAAACAAATGATCACGAGTCTGAGCTCCAGCTGTTCTCTCAAGTATTTTATAGAGAAACAGTAAACTTGACATTTATTCTTATGGTCTCGTCAGGTTTCTTGAGTACAGGAGTTATTGTTGTGAGACGTAAAGGACCCAGACAGGAAGTAAGAGAGGACTGAATAATGTCAGTTATTAAAGACAACGGCGAAGGTAGACAAGCTTTTACTAAGTGTGTAGGAAGGGGGTCGAGCTGGCAGGAACAGGATTCAGATTTATGAATAAGAGCAGATATTTCAACAAGAGCTTAAAAGTTTAAAACAAGACAGAAAAGAACAGAGGGAAGCTGAGAAAGTGCACTGCATATTGTATTACACAAGGAGGTTAGCTACTGGGAAAGTATTTTACAACGCATTACGTTGAGCAGACCTAATTAAATTAGCATTAGAGATTTAACAGTGGAAAAAGCATCCTTACAGTCGGCTTGACCCATCCATCCATCCATCCATGAACCTCTGTAGTCCGACTAGAGACCGTAGGGGCCAATGGTGACTGTTAGATTTATTCCTATTTGCACCACCATGGTAGGACCGTCAACATTCACACACATTTATACGGCCATTTTGGGAACACCACGCCAACTTCAAAATAAATTTTTAATAACTAATAGTTTCATTTACCGGTTAAAGTTTGGTCACAAGTTTGGATTTATTTTCTACAATCTAAAACAATACTGAATTTTTCCAAAACTATGGAATAACACATTCGGTAATTAATTAATAACAACAGTAAGTGTCAGTTATTATTTTAACAAATGAAGATCGGCTGTTTTGGATCAGTTCCTACAAGAACAGTATTGTGTCGAGTGTGTTTGTAAACCCCATCAAGCTCCATGATGAAACTGTCTCTCATGAAGACCTTTCCAGGAAAACAAGACCAAGACTTAGCACTGCTGCAGAGGAGAAGTTCATTTAGAGTCACCCGCCTTAGAAATCATCAATTAACAACCAGCACCTCAGATAGTAGGTACAGATACAGTAGCAGATACATCTCAATATCAACTGTTCAGAGGAGATTATTGTGTAGTTTGGATAAACACCTTCAGTACTGTTTTAGAGAAACAAAAAATCAGGAAAGACCATGGAAATAGAAGGGGTGTACAAATTTTTGACTGGTAGTTAATGTTTGCATATGAGGTGGTAAAACTCTATAATCCTACAAGTGGTGCTCTCTAAACTCTTTGCACACAGTCAGAGCTCGGCTTCGGCTCATACATCATAAAGTGATACACAGATTGCATCAATCTAAAACTAAGCTCAGTAGAATTTATCCGAACGCCTCGTCCATTTGTGACAGACGCAAAGTGCCAGGACGGAAATTTTGCTCATACTTTCTGGCACGATATATTTAATAGGTATTCGGAAGTTTATGAGCCACAGCTCACTCCCTGACTGTAAGCTCGCTCTGCTCGGTTACTCTGATGCAATGAGCCAGTGAATGACCTCACCATGTACTGTACAGCGCTCTCTCGTGTTTGGAATGACGCTGGATGAAAGGATCATTTTGAGATCCTTTTTTCAGAGAGTCTGGACGAGGTGCTTTCTTCTTTGCATCTTGAAAGAATCACATCTGTACATCTGGTACATCAGTGCAAAAGCTTAGAATTTTTCGTTTTCTTTGCTCTGGTTGTTGCACTGCGTTGGGGGTGTCTCAGGCTGTGTTTGTTTGTTTTCAACTTGTATTGTGAATCTGGTTGAAACATAAAGTTTTGATAATGCTTGAGAATCCAGTCTTGTGTTAAATGTACAGTATGTCATGCACAAGAACTTAGAACTTAAAAATCCAGTTGTTTAGGATGTCGTGGTAAATGTAAAGGTGTGTCGATTTATACACAAAGTCAGTCCAAAGGGTTCATGCTAGTTGTAAGTTGCAGCAAAACATCCTTTCATTATTTGAGAAGCTGAAAAGGTCAAAGTTTCCGGAGGAAATGAAAGCGGACGCTGTTAACAGATGGGTCGAATCACTCGGGTCACATGACACACCAGAGGAAGAGACGACAGGGCACGACGTTACAGGGAAATAATCAACAGCACGCGGACAAACACCGAGCAGAACTGAGCGGGTTATAACTGCGGCTTCAAGAGTCTGTCAACAAACCAGATAAACACCAATCATCAGTGTCTCAGAATAAATATAATATCATATAATAACACTACTAATCAGTTCAAATGTCACTCAGAAACGCGCGATTATGAAAATTCCACAAAGTTTTAATGATAAACTTTCAGGTTTGATCTCGTCTCATCATGTCGAGACTGAAACCTGTTAAATGAAATGGTTTCCTTCTCATTACAGTAACTCACAACCTTGTTTTTTTCCCCTCTGGCAGATTTAATAACTTAAAAGCAAACACACATTAAGCCCTGAAGACGTCAGAAAAAGAGATACTCGTTATTATAAATCAACTCGTGCTTATAAAACAAAGAAAGACTTATTAGAAACGTGAGGATTCTGCTCTTTTTTAAATCTTCCGTCTGTCAAAATTAGACGAACGATCAACACAAGGGTAATCACCAGTTATTATCCTCCTCGGCTTTAACTTAAAGCAAAATTCGTTTTTAGAGAAATGGTAAATTTGGCATCGCTGCACCCCGGCGCGGGGAATCTGTGTCCAACCGCCTGGTCCGGAGGGTGTTAGTGACATCACAGAGGAAATGGAGCAAAGGAGAAAAACCAGGAAATGTATACAGGAAAAAGGGATATAGACAATGAGTGAGTAAACACACACACACACACACACACACACACACACAAATACTGCCTGTAAACTAATTAATAAGGAAGGTGTGTTCAGTGGTGTGTGTGTCTGTGTGTATTCAGCAGTGAGTGCGTGTGTGTGTGTATGTCAGAAGTGTGTAGAGTAGCCAAAAATTGTACTCAAGAGGAGCTGTACTTCAAAATAATATTACTGAAGTAGAAGTAAAAAGTATTCATCCAGAATATTACTCAAGTAAGAGTGAAAAAGTATTCTGTGAAAAGATCCTAAAGTACCGAGTAACTGTTCATCATAATGTCTGATTTATTATATATATATATATATATATATATATATATATATATATATATTTTTTTTTTTTTTTTTTTTTTTTTAATCATATAAGCACACAAACAAAATGCTGAACTACATGTAATAAAATTAATTAATATCTCTACAAAATAACAAATTAGGAATAAGAAACAAATTTCCTAATCTCACTTTTTTCACAACATAAAGCTTTTGTAATAAATCCCTACTGTAGGTAACGTGTGTGTGTGTTTGAACAGTGTCAACTCTTTCCTGTGTAAGATTTACTGTACTGTATATTCAGTCGCCCTGCAGATGACTCAGCAGATAGAAAATAACATTAGAACACGTGTACAATAATGTAAGAAACTTGTATTTTTAGTCTCTAGCTTATTTGCTAATTACTTATTTTAAACATTGCAACATTAAATAAAACAGATAAACTAACCGCGATGTTTCCTTCGCTGTCTACCACGGCGGAATGATTTTTTTCCCGCTATATGCAGCCTTTCTGTGTGGTCATGTGACTGCATGTGCAGAGGTAGAAAGAGTACTAAAATGTTGTACTCAAGTAAAAGTGCTGTTACTTCAGTGAAATTCTACAGAAGTCCAAGTAAAGTTACCATTATAAAAATCTACTCAAGTAAAAGTCAAAAGTAGCTCATAAAAAATGTACTCAGAGTAAATGTTGCTGAGCAGGGGGGGGGGGGGGGGGGGAGGCATTCTAGAGTAGTTCAAAAAAGATGAGCAGATATAAATCTCAAACTAGTTGTTTTTAACTGAAGGAACACCTTTGCATAATAAAGCTGTTGTCTTTCTTGTGCTTGAAAATCAAAGTGGTCGCTTAAATATGGCGTCACGTCCCAGTCTAGTGTCGGGCCGAACAGCAAAAGAATAGTTCAGGGTTCTATTATAAACTGTATGGAAATGGTGGTATACGGCAGAAAGAACTAGATCACAGACACACACACGGAGGATCAGATTCAGGGTGCATCCAGGCCAAATTAATAAACTATATATTATATTTAGTAGCTAGATTACCTGCAAAAAAACACCACCACCACAAACAAAAATCCAGGGGGGTATTCCAGAAAGCTGGGTTAACTTACCTCCAGGTTGATTTACCCCAAACCCGCATACCATGAGTATGTCGGTTCCAAAACCCCTGAGAAGAGTAAGTTTAATCAACCTCCTACTGGTTACCCAGAGTTAATGCGCGTGCACGATGCATACATAAAGACATTTTCAATGGATCGCCGATTTCACGAGTCAAAATGGAAAATCAAAGTGAAAAAAAGAGAGCGGCATACTTCACAGAGGCGGAGTTGGAGGTTTTAATGCAGCATATGAAGAATTTAAGCCAATAATAATGAAAAAAAGCAACACGGCTGCATCGGCTAAAGAAAGAGAGTTGGCTTGGCAAAAAATAACGGACAGAGTAAATGCGTGAGAGTATTAAATAGCACATTTGACATCGGCTTCCCTATTATTATACACTGTAAACCCTAATGCTCAAAGTAATTAAACACAATGAGTACCGTTAACATGAATAATTAGTATAGTATAGTCTTTATTGTCATTGCAACAAGTACAACGAAATTTAAAGTGCCATTCGTCAATGCCAAAAACAAAACAAACAAAAAAAACACCACACACACACACAGCATACATTCCATTATTGCACGATCCACAGTTGTATATATTATTTTGCATTAACTGCAGAAAAATGCATAATAATTTAATCTTATTGCACAATGTTTGAACCTTTTTTTATAGCAGCATTAAGCAGATTTATTGCACCAGGATAAAAACTGTTTCTACTACTGGTTTGTAATGCTCTATACCTTATGCCCGATGGCAGTAGATCAAACCGTTTATGTCCCGGGTGTGAATTGTCCTTTACAATTTTATTGGCTAGTTTAAGGCAGCGGGAACTGTGTAAGTTTTAAGTTTTGCAATTAGGTCAAATTAAGAGACCTTTTTGAGTATTCAGAACCGTTTGATATTTTAAGTAATCGTTAGTACGTAAGTAACAGTAACCATCACCTTAAAATTCCACCTTCTTAAAGTCTATAGAGCACTGGTGGCTCAGTGGTAAGTGTTTCGCCTGCCATGCGAAAGACCCGGGTTCGATTCCCAACAACTGCCACAATAATTTATTTTTTTAAAATTATAGTTTACTTTAAATTGGAAACATCATTACTTAAAAAATTTGTAACTGATTACCCTGAATACTCAAAAAGGTCTATTAATTTGACCTAATTGTAATTATTTAAGTCAACTGTACTCAGTGTGTTTAATTACTTTGAGCATTAGCAATATGCGGTTTCAAGAGATGTGTTAAGTAAATTAACGATTTCCTTGAAAACCGATAACACTCTTTCAAATAATCATAAGGAAATTAAAAGACATCAATACGCGGTCTTATAACTCTCTCCCGGCGAAAAAAAACCCCCGTATAATTTGTGCCTCCACGTCCACAGGATCTTCATCAAAAGCGCACGTCATGCTCAGTAAACCTCTGAAACAAACTGACCCTGGAACAGAAGCTGCTACCGAGCAGGTTATCTTCAGAGAGCAAGTTGCTATGGTTACAAACATACCCAGAGAGTTACCTCCGTTTTTGGAACCGAAAGTTGAAGATATCCACTAACTTACTCTTAAACTTACCCGGGTTATGTCACATAACCTGCTTTCTGGAAAACCCCCTGATCCCTTCCCCGAGTCCCTAAACCAAAAACAGTGAATAAATTCCCTCTTCCCAAAATAAATACCCTACTACTGCTGAGTGCACAAACATACAGTGAAATTATCTACAAATATATACAAAGAGCAACCAAATCAATAATCAAAGTCAATGGGAGGCAAAAAGTCACAACCAAATATCAAACCGCCAAAATCACAATCTCTTTCCTCTTTCCCGCGTCGCTCTCCGGTTTATATATGGTGGCGCTGGTTGATGACGTCACTCTCAGGGCGGAAGCGGCCGTGTGGAAGGTCAGGTAGATGGCGATGTGGGGAAACAGCCAGAAAACCTGGAGTGGAGTCTGGAGCGGCGCGCGACCAGGACACGAGACACACACGCGAGCGCAACCAAGCATTTATACAAAGCAGAATATTTTAATTATTTTTGCATTTTCATTCATTTGTTTTAATCAGTAGCGAATATGATTTAAAATGTAGCGAACTACAATACTTCAAACAAAATATACTTAAGTAAAAGTAAAATTACAGATTTTAAAAACTACTTTAAAAAGTAGAAGTACACAAAAAAAACTACTCAATTACAGTAACGCGAGTAAATGTCATTCGTTACTTTCCACCTCTGGATATGCGGTTATTGTTACTGCGGCTGATTGGTCAAACGGAGTCATGTGATTATTGTTGCTACGTCTGATTGGTGAAACACGGTCACGTGGTAGCGCCACCGGCTGCATTTCTCTGGCAAACGCAAAGAACAATCTAGAGTGCCGAATAAACGGTTAGAACAGTAACGAGTCGAGTGTAGCTGAAAGTAGCGGAGTGAGAGTCGCGTTTCATCTTCTCAAATCTACTCAAGTAAAAGTTAAAAGTATAGTGCAGTAAAACTACTCATTCAAAAACTTACTGAAGTAAATGTAACTCAGTACTACACACCTCTGGTGTGCGTGCGTGCGTGCGTGTGTGTGCGATCCTCCCTGATGCCTGAGGACTGAGCTCAGCTCATGTGGAAGCCGCAGTAAAGTCTGTTATGGTTACGGAGGAAAGCAAAGCTCAAGATGTTACAGTAGCCGAGACATTGATTTACTGCAGCGCTCAACCTTCATAATCATTAAACCAGAAACACACACACCTGAGATGATGAATAAGGGTGTGATGACGCCTCTGGCTCTCTTACGCTGGCTCGCTCTGCCTCGTGCTCCTGTACACTGACTCGGAGCTCCGCCCTGCCGCAGTAAATCAGCCTCGGATCAGCCTGAGCTTTAGACCTGAAAGGAAGTTTTTATAAAACATACACAACACATCCGTCGCCCTGAGCCGCTCCGATCAGCAGGGACATGTCCGCCGTCAGAGTGTTTGTGTTTGTGGTTTTGTCCTAAAGCTACAGAGCAGCTAACAAATAACATACGGTACCATACGGTACCATAACTCCAAGTTAATTAACAGGCCACCATTCTGATAATGGTGGCGATGTGTGTGTGTGCGCCATGTAATGTATTTAAACCCCGTCCAGGTTGTACTCCGCCTCGTGCCCCAAGTCTCCTGGGATAGGCCTCCAGATTTACAGTATGCAGAATAAAGAGATATAGACGATGAGTAAGATGTTGGAATAAGCCATGTTCCATGGAACCTTGGATTGCGAGTAACCCAGTTTGCGTGCGTTCCGCAAGACAAGCAAAAATTTTAAAATAAATTTTCCCTTGTTAAACAAGCAAGTCTTTTATTATTTCGTGTACTGTTTATTATAACACGCGTGTCCGCGCATGTAAAGCAAAAGCAAGATCCTGTTTCTATCTGTGTGTCAGAATCCACTGATCCCGTTAGTGTGTGTGTGTGTGCGTGTGTGTGCGTGTGTGTGCGTGTGTGTGCGAGTGTCATTAAAGAGTGTGGGCCGCCTTCCTCCTCCTCTCACCTTCATACGCACACACAAACACACTCTAACAGAGACACTGAGCTGTCGTGATTCTTTTCAAAGGTAAAGTGCAGGTTAATTTGTTTTATTTTTTCTTTAGAGCAGTGATTCCGTTAGTGTGTGCTCAGTCGAGTGTCATTAGAGAGATTTCTTGTTAAGTTTCCCGAAAAACCAATGTTTCTGTTAGTGTGTGTGTGTGTGTGTGTGTGTGTGTGTGTGTGTGTGTGTGTGTGTGTAAAAGTCGTTCCACACAGTAGGAAAAAGTAGATCGGATAAAGATGAAGTTTTGTCTTAGAACGACTCCAGCGTGTTAAAGTTCACTTATACCACTTCAGCGCTGTTATTTCAGCCAAAGTGAAAATATGAACTAATCCCAGTAAAAATATTCACTTTATCTTTTCTAATTAATATCTATTGGTGCAGGTGTTTGTTTACATTGAGACAGTAGCGCATTAGTAGATTATTTTAAAGCAGATTATTAAATCCCACACATAACTGTTCATAACATCACTTTTACTCAACATTTAGATTTCACTGATGGTGCAGATTAAACTTCAGACAGAGATCTAAGGACTGCAGAAGTGTCAGTAAATTCTGTCCAGACAGTTTTGTGTGATTCTGTGACATAATCTGGCAGAACAGACAAACAGACAGATGGAAATATTTTGTGTTTCACACATTGGAGGACAACAGGTCTTCCAATATATGAAACGTAAAGATATTGAAAAAGTGAGCCAACTGACCAATGTAGAGAAAAAAAACTTTTTTTTTGGATCGGGGGATGGCACTTTTAATTTCATTATATGTGTTACAATGACAATAAAGACTATTTTATTCTATTCTATTCTTATAGATCTCACTCTCTCTCTCTGATAATGTAAAATCCTGCTTTAATCACAGAACATCAGAAGTTATACTGTATATTTAAAATCAGATGGTCTGTATCTGTATCTACTGCTTTGTATGTTGCTTTTTACTTATTCCACTGGGGGGCGCTGCTGTCTGGGACAATCACAGTCTCATCATGAGAGAGAGATGAAACACTCAGCTGTCCCTGTTCATCAGCGCAGGGGAAAAGCTGAGGGCCTGTGTAAAGTTTATCATCGGGTGGGGAACACACACACACACACACACACACACACACACACACACACACACAACTGGACTTGGTGTACTGTAAGTACAGTCTTCAGCCAAATAATTCATGTTTATGACAGTCTGTCTAAGACATTGATTAATGACTAAAGTTTTCTTGCTCACTCACACACACAAAAATCAACCGCCCATGTATACACACACACACACACACACACACACACACACACACACACACACACACGCCTCTGAGTCTTTTAAAGAGTTGAGGTAGCAAATCCTCATAGACTCTCCCTCGATCACAAGCTCACGGTATTCGTGTGTGTGTGTGTGTGTGTGTGTGTGTGTGTGTGTGTGTATATATATATATATATATATATACATACATGGGCGGTTATATACACACGAATACCGTGAGCTTGTGATCGAGACTCAGAGGTGTGTGTGTGCTTTAATGGGTTAGTGCACGAGTCCAGACATGACCTCTCCGAGTCTCTGGGGTGAATCCGTTTGTACGCTGCTGGCGCGAACTCGAGGTGTGTGACCTGGAGAGAGGAGCGAAACTCAAGGCTCGATGATGTGGTTCACAGGAACACGCCGACACACCCACTGAGAACCTTCAGAAATAACGGCATAGTGAAAAGGAAAGTGGCTCTGAAGGTGCAGGAGATGAAACCAGGCGATATCTAACATCATGAATGCTCTTTACTGTGCCGTGAACGTCTGGCCTGATAACTCACAGGTGGGAAGTTCACTGGAATCACGACGAACCGCAACAGACCGCTGATAGTGAAGGTCAAAGAGGAGCGTCACGAGGAACGACCTGCAGGACGACCCGAAAGCAGCCGAGAACAACGAGCGACAAACTGCAACACGATCATCCAGGCTCGGACCGTAGGTTTATCTGGAAGTTGAGTCATGTGAACTGGACTTTCACTAGAACTTGACTCGACTTCCAGATAACTTCACCTGGACGACTGAGACTTACTGAAGCTTATAAAAGACACAAAGAGACGCACGCGCAGATAAACGCATTTAGACAAATCATAACTTGTACATTTGGAAATAAACAGTCAGCAGTTAAAAGTCTGTGTTTGAGGATTTTGACACAATTCAATTAAAATGACTCGTTGGCTCACGTTCACTTCAGAATCAATTCTCACTTTTCACATTATTCAGGAAAACACACTAATATTAACGAGGTGCTTGAAGAAAACAGAAAGCACTCGCACTGTCCTCAAATTTTTAGCATTTTGCGAGAATATTGCTTCTTCTTCTTTTGAATTTATTTGCAGTTCGTGCCCTGCTGCCATCTACTGGACTGGAGTGTGGAGCAAAAGAAAAAATATTAACTATTATTAACAATTATTGCCTTGTACATGACCTGATGTTACACAGCATTTAAATGCGTATTAGATATAGTGCTGTGGAAAAAAGTATTTGCCCCCTTCCTTTTTTTGTTTTTGCATATGTCAAACTAAAATGACATTTAAAATTTGATAAATTAGTTTATTTTAACAAATTTTAATATTACACAAAGATAAAAATACAAAATACAGTTTTGTACAGTTTGAAATGATGATTCTATTTATTAAGCGAGAAGAGCTGTCCATACCTACCTGGCCCTATGTGAAAAAGTAAATGCCCCCTATATCTAATGACTGGTTGTACCACCCCTGGTCGGCGACAGCTGCAGTCAAGCGCCTGCGATAACTAGCAACTAGTCTTTCACATCGCTGTGGAGGAATTTTGGCCCATTCTTCTTTGCAGAATTGAGGAAAAATTCAGGAGAGGGGCAAAAACTTTTTCCCTGCACTGTACCTTTAGTTACAGTATTTTTAATGTCTATGTTTATGCTTAAAATTTTCTTTTGCCTGAGACAAATAATACATGAGTGCTGTTAAATCAAAACAAAAATCATAACGCCGCAATCAACAGTCTAGCTCTGATATATGCAACCCACTGGAAGTTCAAACGTGTAATGCTACGAGGACAGGGCGCCAATCCATCACAGGGTGCGCACACACACACACACACACACGCACACACACAGACCCCAGGCAGGAATTGAACCCGGACCCTGGAGATACGAGGCGACAGTGTTAACTACTACGCCACCGTGACACTTAAAGGTTGTACACTACTAAATTATTAAAAACTGTTGAAATGCTGTATAACTTGCATTACTGATTTTTTAAATTGAAATCGCACAGCTCTGGAGAGGAATCCTGCAGAACGTTGGAACACGTAAACAGGGGAACGCAGACGCAACGATTTCATGTGATCGTGAATATCATACTGTCCATACACACACAGACTGGTATTTGTCTCTGGAGGCCGAGAGGCGGCTGTGACCGTGACCGTGGTTACTCACCGAGGCGCTGAAAGCGTGAGCCGCGGGAAAACAAAACACCACAAGCAACTGTTAGGGACAGCTGTGGAAACACTCCAAGATGTAGTGGGGTGTGTGTGTGTGTGTGTGTGTGTGTGTGTGTGTGTGGGGAGCGCTCGCTGTTACATCAGAGAGAGAGAGAATCAGTGCGAC
>CM059211.1:38122945-38190445 GCA_030347435.1 Clarias fuscus
GACTGATTCCCACAGACTTCTGTTTCTCTGACTTATTTTGTGTCATTTAAAAATATTAATTGAATATAATTTTTACTCCTTTATTCCTGCAGATTGAACAAGAATATAAAATCCTCTGCATCTAAAAGATTTGCTAAAATATATCTAACTAAAAACTTAAACAGCATGCTACACTTTTTAAATGTATGATGAGAGAAATTTTCTATTCCACTCTTATAGAAAATAACAAAAACAATTAGATTTTTATTTAATACCGTAGCTAACTTAACTAAAAACAACACCACTGCAGAAATCTCCACAACAACATCATGCAGTAGTGAGGATTTCATGAACTTTTTCAATAAGAAAAAAAAATAAATATTAGGCAAGAAATTCAGGCTTTGAAACCAGACAATTTAAATAATTCAGATGATCTAACCAGATCACATCAGAACTTAGAACACTTTACTCCCCTTGAAGCGAGGGAACTAATTTCACTCATCTCTTCTTCAAAATCGTCAACCTGTATATTAGATCCTGTACCGACACATTTTCTCAAACAGATAGTGCCAGCAATAATAGAACCCCTGTTGAAAGTAATTAACTGTTCACTCAGTAGTGGGTATGTCCCCAAATCCTTTAAATTAGCCGTTATTAAACCGCTAATCAAGAACCCTGACCTTGACCCCTGTCAGCTTTCTAATTACAGGCCGATATCAAACCTTCCCTTTATCTCCAAGACTCTGGAAAAGGTAGTATCACAGCAGCTACGTTCACATCTACACAGAAATAGCATAAATGAACTGTATCAGTCAGGATTTAGGCCTCATCACAGCACAGAGACAGCACTTGTTAAAGTAGTAAACGACCTCCTATTGACCTCTGATCAGGGTTGCGTCACTATACTTGAGTTACTGGACCTCAGTGCAGCTTTTGACACCATTGATCATAGTATTCTCCTTCACAGATTAGAAAAGGTAGTAGGAATTAAGGGAACTGCCCTCTTGTGGCTCAGATCCTATTTGACTGATCGTTATCAGTTTGTAGATTTAGATGGTGACCATTCCTCATGTTCTCAAGTGGAGTTTGGTGTTCCACAGGGCTCAGTTTTAGGCCCACTGCTTTTTTCCCTTTACATGCTTCCTCTGGGCAACATAATTCGTAAACATGGTATTAGTTTTCATTGTTATGCTGATGACACACAATTATATGTCTCAGCAAAACCAGATGAGAAAAACCAGTTTGCTAAAATCGAGCAGTGTGTGCAGGATATACGAGATTGGATGTTAATTAATTTTCTTCTGCTTAATCCTGATAAGACAGAAGTTCTGGTCATAGGACCACAAGTAGCTAGAAGTAAGCTTTCTGATCACACTGTGACTTTAGATGGCCTTTCTGTTCCATCAAGTGCAACAGTAAAAGACCTCGGTGTGATTATAGATTCCAGCCTTTCGTTTGAAGCTCATGTAGATAATATCACCAGGATAGCTTTCTTTCACCTTAGAAATATTGCCAAGAATAGAAACATATTGTCACTAAATGATGCAGAAAAACTAGTTCATGCCTTTATCACCTCTAGGTTGGACTATTGTAACGCCTTACTGTCTGGTTGTTCAACTAGGTGTATAAACAAGCTTCAGTTAGTACAGAATGCAGCAGCGAGAGTCCTCACTAGAACCAGAAGATACGAGCACATCACCCCTATCTTATCTACACTGCATTGGCTCCCTGTGAAATTTCGCATCGATTTTAAGATACTACTTTTTTTTTTTTCAAATTATTTTTATTGAAGAAAGAAAACAATACAGTACTTGCACTTATAAAAATACAATTTACATTTCTTAATTTTCCTAAATAAATATATATAACACACTCAACAAAAACAAAAAACAACCAAACCACCCCACACCCCCGGTCCCACTCGGCCCAACACAACCAACCAACATATTACATAAATATAACAACAGGTATACATTTAATCAGGCAAAACCTCTAAACTAGTAAAGTAGGTAATGAAGGGTTGCCAATTGTGGAAAAATTTGGCTGTACATCCTCTCAATGTGTATTTAATTTTTTCAAGTTTTAAAAAAAACATCACATCCTTAAGCCATTGGGAGATAGGAGGATATTTAGAAGACTTCCAATGCAACAATAACAGACGCCTTGCTAATAAGGACGTGAAAGCTATAATATCCTTTTGTATAGAATTAAGTGATAGTGAGCAATCAGGAATCCCAAATATAGCAATGAGAGGACATGGTTGAAGAGTTACCCCAAGAACAGTTGACATAATGTCAAAATAACCTGTCCAGAAATTCTCCAGCTTAGGACACAGAAAAAACATGTGACTAAGGTGACAGGGAGAGCCATTGCATTTATCACATTTGTTTTCCACTGCCGGATACAATTCTGAAAGTCTTGATTTAGAAAAATGTACCCTGTGTATGACCTTAAACTGAATAAGTCCAAGACGAGCACAAGAGGTGGAAGACCGTACCCTCTCTATAGCCTGTTCCCAGGACTCCTCCTGTATTTGAATTCCTAGTTCCCCCTCCCATGTACGCCTAAGCTTAACATTTGAGTGGTTACTAAAAGACAGGATAGTATCATAGAGTTTTGAAATGGTTCCTCTATGATGAGGGATAAGTGATAGCATAGTTTCCCACTGCTGCTCTGGAGGTAAAGAGGGGAAATTAGGGAAACACTTGGCAACAAAATTTCGAATTTGAAAATAGCGAAACAGATGAGTAATTGGGAGACCATAACATGATGACAGATTGGCAAAACTATCAAAGACACCATCCACATATAAATGTTTAAATTGTTTTATACCCTTGTCACACCACACTGAGAATGTCGAGTCCAGGAGGGATGGGGGAAACAGATGATTGTTGTTTAGAGGACCCGAAGAAGATGGCATTACGAATTTAAAGTGCCTTCTAAACTGAAACCAGATCCTAAGTGTGTTAAGAACCACCTGATTATCAGTATACAGAGAGGGTTTTATGGGTAAAGAGGAACAGAGCAGAGCCGGTATAGAAGATCCCTTACAGGATGATAGCTCCAATTTACACCAAGAGGAGGGAGAAGATTTTAGCCAATAGCAAAGTTTATGGATGTGAGCAGCCCAATAGTAAGCTAGAAAATTAGGTAATGCAAGTCCTCCACTAAATCTACATCTCTGCAGTACAGCTTTACGAACCCTAGGTGACTTCCCTCCCCAAATGAAAGAACCAATGATCTTATCCAGTGAGACAAAAAAATGTTTTGGCAAAAATAAGGGAATGGACTGAAATAAAAATAAAAATTTTGGTAAGATATTCATTTTAACAACATTAATCTTACCGATTAATGAAAGGGGGAGATTACCCCATCTTTGAATATCAGATTTAATCCTAGATATAAGGGGAGTAAAATTAGCTGATTTAAGGCCAGATAAAGAACGAGTCACGTTAATCCCCAAGTATTTAAACCCCGATGGACTAAACCGAAAGGGTAGATCGAACTGTTGAAGATGACATGCAGCCGAATTAACAGGAAAACACTCACTTTTCCCCAAATTTAATCTATAACCTGAAAACGAGCTGAAGTTCTCCAGAATACCTAAAACAGCAGGGATGGAGAGTGCAGGATCAGTTATGTATAATAACAAATCATCCGCATACAATGATAATTTATATTCAGTTTCATTACGGATGATTCCCTTGAATACAGAGGAAGATCTCAATGTGATAGACAGAGGCTCGATGGCGATGGCAAAGAGTAAAGGTGACAGAGGGCAACCTTGACGACATCCACGACCCAGAGAAAAATAATCCGAATAAACATCATTAGTATGAACACTGGCTTTAGGGGACGAATAAAGAAGCCGAATCCAAGAAATAAATGTATCACCAAATCCAAATTTCTTTAAGACTGCAAACAAGTACTCCCACTCCACCCTATCGAAAGCCTTTTCAGCATCTAAAGAAATCACAAGTTCAGGAAATTTAGATGAATGTTTTGAGTAAATAACATTAAAGAGTGTACGGGTATTAAAAAACAATTGACGTCCCTTTATAAAGCCATTCTGCTCTTCAGATATTATATGAGGAAGCACATCCTCTAGGCGAGATGCAATTACTTTTGCCAACACCTTTGTATCAGCATTAAGCAGAGATAATGGTCTGTAGGAACCACAGGAAGATGGATCTTTGTCACTTTTGAGAAGTAGCGCTATAGTGGCTTGTGTGAAAGTTGTTGGTAATGAACCCCTTTCCAAAGATTCATTAAACACAGATAAAAGCAATGGAGCCAATTTACTAATAAATTTTTTATAAAATTCAATTGGAAACCCATCAGGGCCTGGGGCTTTATTAGACTGCATAGCTGTAATAGCATTTAATACTTCTTCAACGGAAAATGGGGAGTCCAATTGCCCGGCAATATTAATATCAATAACAGGATTTGAAAGATTATCAATAAATTCGTTCATTTTAGCTTTGTCCATAGGAGATTCAGACTTGTATAACAAAGAGTAAAATGTTTTAAAGGTGGAATTAATTTCCAAGGGATCAGTAGTAATAGTGTCATAAGTGGTTTTAATACTAGGTATCAAACGCGAAGTGGCTTGTCGTCGTAGTTGATGTGCCAACAAGCGACTTGCCTTGTCGCCATATTCATAATATGAACCACGACTGCGTAATAACAAGTGCTCTGCCTCTTTAGTTGACATAAGATTGAATTCTGCTTGCAAATCAAGACGCTGCTTCAGTAATTCTGGAGAGGGGTTCAGTGTATAACTTTGGTCAAGGTTACTAATCGCTGTTGTAAGTTCTTTAAGCCTAGCATTAATCTTTTTATTAGCAAGAGCAGAATACGATATAATTTGACCTCTCAAGTAGCATTTAAGTGTTTCCCATAACAATGAATATGAAACTGAATCGCTTTGATTGAAGGACAAGAACTCCTCAATAGAACTTGAAATGAATTCACAAAATTCTTTATCTGCCAAAAGAAGAGAGTTAAATCTCCAAAGTGGTGGGCTACGTTTATAGGTAGAAAAGTGAATATCCAATAACAGAGGTGAATGATCAGATATTACAATACCAGAATAATCAGAAGAACTAACAGACGGATTAAGAGTTCTGTCAATAAAAAAGTAATCAATCCTGGAATAAGAATGGTGCACCTGGGAGAAAAAAGAAAATTTTTTGATTGAAGGATTGCGAAATCTCCATGGATCAATAAGATCGTTCTGTTTCATAAAATCTAAGAATATTTTGGACATAGATGATTGAGTCAGATTACGAGGATTAGATCGATCCAAGACTGGATCAAAAACACAATTCAGATCTCCACCAAGGATCAACAAATGAGTATTCAAGAAGGGGATATTACTCAGCAACCTATTAGCGAATTCAGCATCATCAAAGTTCGGGGCATATACATTTACCAACAAAACCTTTTTTTGCATTAGTGTACCAGCAACAATGATGTATCTACCATTCCTGTCAGCGATAACATTAGTCGATAAGAATTGAACTTTCTTATTAATGAGAATGGCAACTCCTCTAGCTTTCGAATTAAAGTTTGAGTGAAAGATCTGACCTACCCAAGGGCAATGTAACCTATTGTGATCTTTAATGCGAAGGTGAGTCTCCTGTAAAAATGCAATATCAGAATTTAGACGTTTCAAGTGTGTGAAAACCTTAGATCTCTTAATAGGGTTACCCATACCTCTGATATTCCAACTAATGAATCTAAGAGGCATGCCTGACCCAGCAATGCCGGGATCTATATTACTATTAACCATTCAAATGGAAAAATAAACACCACAACAACCAAAATGCCAGTGGTCGTAAAGAGCCGAGATGGGACACCCCCCCTCCCCTCCCCACATATACCCCTAAACACAAATACACCCAAAGTCTCCACATGACTACAAAACAAAGGAGACAGCAGTGTTTCCCAAAAAAGCAAAAATACTCCACCAAAGTGAATGGACTAACCAGGATCCACACAAAACACGCAAAAGCAAGAGAGCAAAAGAGAAAAAACCCTCCCGCCGACTTCCACACTGTATAACTGTGTGCATGTAACAATAAACACGTAATATATATATACATACCAAAAAAAAAAAAAAAACTCAGCACAAAGAATTATTTCCTCAGAAGGTGAGCATACCGAAAAACAACAAACGTGGTCACCTTAGTACCACAAATCAATTTACCACAGATTAGGTAAATACACGTAAAACTACAAATAAACAAGACATGTGCAAATAAATGCAAAGTGAGCATAGAAAAGACTGTGCTGGGCTAATCCGAAGTACAAGTGTACGATATATGATTCAGTCTCTTTATAGAACAGTGGAAAAAGAAAAAAAAAAGACACAGTAACTAGCGCAACACAGTGAGAAAACAATGCGCAGGCAGCGTTAAACCTAGTGAGAGTAAACACTTAGCAGCATTACAGCACCAAACTGACGGGCTAAAGAGGCTCACCCAGAAATCAAAGTTTTAACATAATCACTGGCTTCCTCCGCTGAAACAAAGTTCTTCTCAACACCCTTATACGTGATGCGAAGTCGCGCTGGATGAAACAGGCCATACCGAACACCTTCAATGCCACGGAGTTGCTGCCTGACCGTGTTGAATGCAGCCCGAGCACGTGCAATCTTGGCAGTGTAGTCAGGAAAGACTGAGATGGTCTGCTCTCCGACTTTAATCTGTCGGCGTTCTCTAGCGCGCCGTAAAATGTCAACACAGTCGCTGTGGTAATGAAACCTGCATACAATGGCTCGCGGACGGTCACCGGGCTTGGGTGTGGGTTGGAGGGTCCTATGGGAACGGTCCAAAAGCGGCTCCTTCTCCAGATTAAACGCTTCCTTTAACAAGGAGGCCACGGCTGCAGTGGTGCACGTGTCAGGGCCCTCCGCTACTCCCACTATCCTAACGTTGTTACGCCGCGTCCTGGATTCCAAGTCTTCACATTTATTTTCCAGCTTGGCTACGTTGGCTGTGAGGCATTTGATAGTATTTTTCATTTCAGTTATATCATCCGAGCACACAGTAAGTGCGTGCTCCATCTCCCTGACCGTAGCTTTTAGCTCGGACACAGTAGCATCACTAGCAGCTTTATCAATCGCCAGCTGCGTCTTCACTGCTTGCAAGTCGGACTTAATGGTAGACAACGCCTCACCGAGAGTATCTTGAAGTTCCTTTTTTAAAATATCCGTGATATCTTTCCTCAGCGAGGTCAGCAACTCGACCTTAAGAGCCTCCATATCGGGATTAGCTTGGCCCGAGGGGGGCTTTACAGGTGAGGACGACTCACCCGAGGATGTGGTCACGGTTTGCAAACTAGGCCTCAGTTGTGTTTGAATAGTACTGCGAGTTTTAATATTTTTTGCTGCCATTTTACACAGTATCGAGTAAAACTTCAAAACACAACGAACCAGAGAATAAAACAGAACTGCAATTATGGCCACAAAGCGCGAATGAATAACAATTTTAATCGAAATCGGCGGGAGCTCCCAAACTCACGTCCTACTCCATAAAACTCAACCGGAAGTCCCCTTTAAGATACTACTTTTGACATTTAAAGCACTAAATGGTCTCGCGCCACAGTATCTGAGTGAACTGTTAGTGTCTTACGATCCGCCACGCCTACTTCCATCAAAGAATGCAGGCTGCCTGTCAGTACCACGTATTATTAAAACTACAGCAGGGGGCGGAGCTTTTTCTTACAAAGCCCCGAAGTTATGGAATAGTCTTCCTATTAATGTTCGGGACTCAGACACAGTCTCAGTGTTTAAGTCTAGGCTAAAAACCTATTTATTTAGCGCAGCATGTTTGTAAATAGATGAACCTTAGGTAAAGGAGCAGATCTGGGGGACTCATGGACGTAGAGTATTCTGGTGAACTGGTATGTTTAGATGCTGTCCTCCCCACTCTCACTGATCACTCAGGTTTGTTGACGGTGAGGTGATTGGTTGCTTTACATCTCAGTTCCCCCTCATGTCTGTGTTTCCTTCTGGCTCTCCCTTTTAGTTATGCTGTTATAGTTAGTCCTGCCGGAGTCCCTGCTTGCACTTTGCACTAAATATACATTCACCTATACATGCTGACTGTGACCAGACCTAACTGCCATCTCTCCTTATTTTCTGTTCTCTCCTTTTCTGCTCTCTCTCTCTCCCCCTCTCCTTTCCCTCTCTCTGTCTCTCTGTCGAGCTATACATATCACTCCTGAGTTGCCAGTGATCCAGACCCCTCTGCCCTCTGGAGCCGTCTAACCCGTCCTGGAGTCCTGCTTCTGGTTGGAGATCTCGTCGCATGGATGCCCCGTGTGGTCTGCCTGGATTCGTGTGGTGGCTGGGGATGGTTTCCATGAAGACTGTCCTGTCATCGATTGATGCTCTGGGGACCTGTGACTTCAGTTGTTCGATAACTCAGGACTGGAATCTCCTACAGTCTACCTGAGCCTCCAGGAACAAACTGGATTCCTTTTAATTTTAATTTTAATTTTAAACACATCTCCTGTTATACTGAACTTCCAGTACACATTATTATGCTGAGCAATCCCTGCTACCCGTTATCACCCAGATGAGGATGGGTTCCCTGTTGAGTCTGGTTCCTCTCAAGGTTTCTTCCTATTACCATCTCAGGGAGTTTTTCCTTGCCACCGTCGCCCTCGGCTTGCTCATCAGGGACAATCGTATCATTTTGATTCATACACATTGCATACAAACTTACTTCTTTTATTGTGTAAAGCTGCTTTGCGACAATGTCAATTGTTAAAAGCGCTATATAAATAAAATTGACTTGACTTGATTTGAGAAATCCAAACTATCTGAACATATTTCCAATTATATTCCACACCTATAACTATTTTTCTATTTATTTATTTATTTATTTATTTGCTTACGTGCTTGCTTATTCATTTCTTTATTTTGCTTGTTTATTTATTTTATTTATTTGGTTGTTTATTTATTTCTTTATTTCGCTTGTTTATTTATTTCTTTATTTATTTTGATTATTCTTTTTTTTTGCTTGTTTTTTTTTTTTTGCTTATTTATTTATTTATTTATTTATATTAATTTAACAGTAATATTTTAGGATAAATATAAGGCTTGATAATCAAATATAAATAAAATTACATCACCTGGCCAAAGAAAACAACTAGGGACATTGCTGAGCTTGAATGTCCTGAAATGTCCAACACATTATAAAGAAAAACTGGAAGGGAAGTGCTGAAGGAAATAAAGCTCATGACTAAAGATCACAGAAATGCTGATAAAAACCAGAGTTGTGTTTAATAGTGAAAGTGAGAGCTTTTACACATACACACACACACACACACACACACACACACACACACCATGTTTTTTAAAATGTTACAGTTATAATTAATTATTATTAAATATTATTATTCATTAATTATAATTAATTTCAATTTAATATTGTCATAGTTATTATGTAGTGCTTCAAATATTATTTAAAACATACATAAACATAAAATAAACATAAACAAACATAAAACTAAAACTTTAAACATGCAAACTTGATATATATATATTCTTTTGTATATTCTCAGCTTTACAGATGAAAGTGAAAGAGCTTGTTTATGTCTTATAGTAAATATCCATTAGACATATTAATTATAATAATTTCTAAACTGAGAGGGATTCACAGTAAACCTGACTGACACGGCACGCGGCATAGCGGATCTGTGTGTGTGTGTGTGTGTGTGTGTGTGTGTCAAGAGGCGGATCATGACATGCCCAGTTTTTGGTTTTTTTCACTCCAAGCTGGACTCTGTTTCATTTTGCTCAGTATATGGTTTAGCAGCAAATCGACATCATGTAACTGATCTGTTATGTTTTGCGCAATATTTCTCCATAGCTCGACATATCAACCTGTAAACCACAAGAGGGTGCAATCTACAACTTAAAGGGTTTTTAAACATCTCATTTGAATAAAGTCAGCATGTATAAGCCTCCATGACTAAAACAACAAAAAAACACCAAAAAAAAAAAAAAGTTTCTGATGTTTCACCACATTTGAGACAAGAGCGTAAGTTTCATTTCAGAAATGTCTAACAAGGTTAAACAGCTAAAATATTAATGCACCTAATTAACACATTACATACGGTACATTTCCAGCTTACTCTCTTTTTACAGCTTGTATCGTATCAGGACACGTTACATCGCTCTCCTGGGAACCTGATGTGTGTGTTGGCACATAACAATGCGTTTATGCTGAAATTCCTCCATCAGCCCTGACTTGTCCTGGATATTTAATGAAGGAAAAGTGAAAAATGAACATCGGCTCTGCGTAGTGAGTTGTTTGTAAACGTGTCGAGGTGAATTAGCACGACAGAGGAGCGTAAAGGAAACTCTTACACGTTCCTCGGGTCCCAGGTCGCCTCGTACGAGCACTAAATCGATCTAATACCGTCGAAGCTAGCTACGTCAACCAAAGCTAGCTAAAAGCTCTTAACATAAGATTATAACAAAACAAATATAAGATTATTAACCTTATTTCTACTTAATGTTACTAAAATATCTTGTTCTATTGTTGTTAATTGTTTTTGCTAGTTTTTAGGAACAAATGTTTTGAAAGAAGCAAAATTATGTCAATAGAACACGACATTATTTCTAGTTAAACGTTACAAAAATTGCGAGCGAAAAATGTCGCGTTCTATTGAACAATCTTAATAATCAGCTTAATAATCTCATATTAAGTCTGTTCTTATCCTATTTTTAAAAATATAAGCTAACTTTGACTGAATTCAGTAATTCTTCACCTGCTAAGATATAATTATTTTTGCATTCTCTTTACTTTTGGTCACGTGACTGTGGGAAATGTCTGAAAAACCTGCATATCAGAATATTTAAGAGCTAATAGATTTTTGGTGAAACTGGTCACGTTATACAAATAGTTTTCAGTGACTCATTTCATGTCATGCTGTGAGACGTGTGTGAACGTCGCTGCGTGTTGCTGTAGCACTTCCTCACGGCCTCGTTCTCTACAGCAGGAAAGCAGGAAAACGTCCCGAAAAACAACTTCGAGCTTTAGCTCCGACTCCGACCAGCCCTGACACTGGAGACTCCTTCCTTTAACCTCATATAACTGTCAGATTTCTAGCAGTCTCGTTAGCGCTGTGCGCTGGGAAAAACCACCGCGGTATGAAGTCGTATGAAATGCATCACGACAGTGAATCCTTCGCCTGAGCAGCTGCTCGGCGGTTACACGCCGCCGGCCGCTATTTATTCGGCACGGGAGCAAATGTCCGCACAAGCCCGGGTTCTTAATCCTACAGATGCTGCGTTCGGCAGCTGTTTCCGTCCACGATCATCAGACAGAGAGGCTTCAGTGTTGTTGGGAAAAAGGGCTGATTCATCTGTGTAGCGCGAGATAACAGGAAATCCAGCCAGATCCAGGGAGAGCAGGTCGCTTAAGTCACGCGTCTGTCATTACAGGTTTGAACCTACAGCTTCGAAAAACTACAAACACATCATGCACACGCACACACACACACACACACACACACACACACACACACACACACACACACCTTTTCTTTCCCCCAGCACATCGGCTCTACAGGCGCAGGAAGATTTAATGTTAGGATAGAAGTGTGTGTGTGTGTGTGTGTGTGTGTGTGTGTGTGTGTGTGTGTGTGTGTGTGCGCGCTCTCTCTCTCTCTCTCTCTCTCACTCACTCTCTCTTTTTGCTTGTGAAAGTAAAGATTCACACACACACACACACACACACACACACACACACACACACACACACACACACACACACACATCTGGATTTAGGTGTGATAAGATGAACTGGCAGATAGACAGATGAATTCTCTTCCTGGCACTAAAACCCCCAGACTCTGCGCATTCTTCAGTCTCTGCACGTCCAATCCCGGTGTAACTCCTGCGATAAAGGACGCTTCGTTCTCACCGTTACCCCACTGACAGGCGTCCTGCGAGCTCGTCCTCGTCCTTTACCTTCCTTCTACTGGAGTAACACACTTTAATGTGCGAATAAGGATGACCAGATGAATGCATATGCAGATATACCAGCGTGACGTCACTTGGTGACTTTTTGTTTTCAACTTTCTGAGCACATTCCGTACTTTCCCCTGAAAAGACTGCATGCAGCTTAAAACAGCTTGTTTTTGACGTGCATACACAGACATAACATTATGACGATCCACTCAATATTGACTAGGTCCCCCTTTTTTCCACCATAAGAGTGTGTCTCCTGACTGCTTTCTATAGAGAGACTGCAGCCCGGGAACGTACCAAAGGTGATCCAAGGAAGGAAAACCGGTGAAATGGTGACAGCAGGGTCATGGGGGTCCAAGACTCACTGATCCACATGTGGAGTGAAGGCTGATCCAATAGAAAAGCCTAGTAGTGTAGATCAAATTGGTGAAAAGGTTCATGCTGGTTGTGATTGGAAGGAGTCAGAACACACAGTGCAGCATTGTTTCGGTGGCAAAAGGAGGATGGACTCAATAATAAGCAGGTGGTCATGATGTTATGGCTGAAGGGCTGTGTGTGTATATGTGTGTGTACACAGGGTGTACCCGCCTCATGAGCTAAGTCTCCTGGCACAGGAGAAAGCGGTACAGACGATGAATAATGAGTGAGAAGCTTTCACACTGCTAGCCTGATTAGCAGTGAAGAAAAACTAAATTAGAAGTTTTTAGAATCGCGTATAAAGGTAGTATGTGCAGCTATAGACGGGCTCTAAAAGCGGCTCGGGCCGAGCATCTGAGCCAACTCATAGCAAGAAACCAAAACAATCCCAGGTTCCTATTTAGTACAGTGGCTCGCCTAACAAAGCCTAAGATGCCTGCAGGGAGTATCCCATCACAGCTTAGAAGTGAAGACTTCATGAACTTCTTCAATGAAAAGATTGATAGTATCAGGAAGAAAATAATGGAAATTCAACCTCTAACAACATCTCATGATCCAGTCCAGTCTAAAGATTTTCAGTGCTTTACAGGTGTAGGACAGGAAGAGCTGTATAAACTCATCACCTCGGCTAAATCAACAACATGCTTGTTGGATCCACACCCAACTAGACTTTTAAAAGAAATGATAAATATAACTGGAGCGCCCCTTCTAAACATTATCAACTCTTCATTATATCTAGGTCACGTCCCTAAACCTTTCAAGTTGGCAGTTATTAAGCCTCTTCTTAAAAAATCTAATTTAGACCCAAATGATATAATAAATTACAGACCAATTTCAAACCTTCCGTTTATATCAAAGATATTAGAAAAGATAGTATCAGTCCAAATATGCACATTCTTGCAGGAAAACGATATCCTCGAGGAATTTCAGTCAGGTTTCAGGCCCCATCATAGTACAGAAACTGCACTAGTTAAAATTGCAAATGACTTGTTTTTAGCTTCGGACCAAGGCTGCATCTCAATTCTTGTCTTACTTGATCTTAGTGCTGCATTCGACACTATAGATCATGATATTCTCATAGATCGCTTACAAAATCACATTGGTATTCAGGGACAGGCGTTAAAATGGTTTAGATCCTACCTGTCTGATCGATTCCATTTTGTAGATCTGAATGGAGAACAGTCTGGTGTAATGCCAGTGAAATATGGGGTGCCACAAGGGTCAGTTTTAGGACCTCTGCTGTTCTCAATACACATGCTTCCCTTGGGTAACATCATTAGAAGTCATGGGATTAGTTTCCATTGTTATGCTGATGATACTCAGTTATACATTTCCACAAAACCAGACGAAATACCCAAATTGTCTAGACTAACTGAGTGTATTCAAGATATAAAAGATTGGATGACCGATAATTTTCTTTTACTAAATTCAGATAAGACAGAGATATTACTTATTGGCCCAAAAACCAGTACACACCAGCTCTCACAATTCAGCCTGCGTTTAGAAGGATGTACTGTTACCACCAGCTCGACAGTGAAAGACCTGGGTGTAATATTAGACAGTAACTTATCCTTTGAAAATCATATCTCCAACATCACAAAAACAGCCTTTTTCCACATTAGAAATATTGCCAAGCTTAGGAACATTTTATCTGTATCTGATGCAGAAAAGCTGGTTCATGCATTCATGTCCTCCAGACTGGACTACTGTAATGCATTACTGGGAGGCTGTCCAGCATCCTCAATTAACAAGCTACAGTTAGTCCAAAATGCAGCCGCCAGGGTTCTCACTAGATCCAGAAAATATGATCATATAACCCCAATATTATCATCCCTGCACTGGCTACCTGTTCAGTTTAGAATTAATTACAAAATAGCATTACTTACGTACAAGGCTCTAAACGGTCTAGCTCCCACATACCTAACCAGTCTTCTGATACGTTACAATCCACCACGCTCCTTAAGATCAGAAAACTCCGGACTACTGGTAGTTCCCAGAATATCAAAATCTACAAAAGGAGGTAGGGCATTTTCATATTTAGCTCCAAAGCTTTGGAATAGCCTTCCTGACAGTGTTCGGGGCTCAGACACAGTTTCCCAATTTAAAAGTAGACTCAAGACGCATCTCTTTAATCTGGCACACACATAATTAATTTCTTTACCTCATACTCCAGTACATCTATCCTGAATGGCAACCACGCTAATTCTTTTCACCTGCTCTTTATTTTTCCACCCATCCCGAGGCATCTGGAGATTTTGCCAGCTTCAGTAGACCGAGGCCAACCCTGCGAGGTTCCTGAGGCATCCAGAGAAGGACCTGCTCCAGCTGGATTCTTCTTCATGTTGGTTTGGAGCTACACATGCTGCTCCTGAGCTCCCAGTGATCCAGACCCCCATCTGCCCTCTGCACCTGCTGACTCATCCCTGAGCTGAACTGGACTTTGTGTTAATTTAAATAACTTCTGTTATATCGAACTTTCAGCTGCATAACACACATGATGTTCTACAATTTCCGTTATCTGTCATCACCCAGATGAGGATGGGTTCCCTGGTGAGTCTGGTTCCTCTCAAGGTTTCTTCCTATTGCCATCTCAGGGAGTTTTTCCTTGCCACTGTCGCCGTCACCCTCGGCTTGCCCATCAGGGACAATCTCATTATCTAGACACATTTTTCTTACACATATATACATTTCCATAAGTCTTCTTTTCATTTTCTTTTCATTTCTGCGAAGCTGCTTTGAGACAATGAACATTGTTAAAAGCGCTATAGAAATAAAATTGAATTGAACTGAATTGAAGCTAACTCCAGACTCCGCCCACTTCTGGCTTTAAGCTGCCAGATTTCTGTCCGTTTTCTTTTTTTAGATAAAAAAAAATAAAGGAATAAACTTATATGAGGGATTGTGTTGGGTAAATATTTTAATTCAGAGAGTGTGTGTGTGTGTGTGTGTTATTGACAGAGCTGTTGTTCAAGAAAATGAATCATACAGTAATTTGTATAATATATAAAGTATATGGAAGGTGAGTGAAGTAACTACTGACTTAATATTAAAAATAATGAAACAAGTTACGCCTTCCATTAAAGCACATTAAACACTTAATGACATGAAGCTCTGCTCAATGAGAAAGCACACAGAGTTAAAGCTTCTGTCCTGTGGCGGAGGTGAAAGCGCTGACACTGGAGACTCCTTCCATAAATATTAAATAAACTTCTCCTTACAGAAATCTTCTCATCGACACGTACATGACGCTTTAACCTCTTTATTATGAGGCTCGGATCTCACCACCATACGAGTCCGGAACACTTCACGTAGCTTCAAAGCAGAGCTTAAGTGGTGAATCACATGGATCCCGAGGCCGGACTGGGTGCTGGAACGGCCGAGCTTTCTGAAGAATCCCAGACTCCAGGGGGGGAGAAATCCTGTCCATAACTCCCGGGGAGAGAGGATTACGCTTTTAAACATCCCACATGCACTTAACGTTAAGGTGGATAAAACAGACAGTCGCAAAAATCCACATACTGAGAAAGTCCCGAGCATCGGCAGACCATAAACCCCTGCTTCAGCTGATTACATCAAGTACAGCGTTAGTGGACGTGCAGATAGTTACAGCTAACAAATCTCCTGTGTTTACCATCTCGGCAGTCTTTAAAAAAAAAAAAAAAATGTATTCCTTTTTGTTTTGGAAGTTTTGCCAAATCAGTGCAACCTGTGTTTGATCTCGTCCTGTCTGAGTTTGGTGCTTTAGTTTTTTTTAAATTCCAGGTCGAGGCTCAGCAGCGTTACTGAATGAGCAGGTTATCACATCTGTGGAGTTGTTTTTTTTATCCCTGATATCACGGGGCATTAATGGAGTGGATCTTGTAGAATTTATTTTACAGTTAAAATGATCTCTGGCTACAACAGTTTTCATAAGCACCGCTCTGGTGCTCTTACTGTGAGCAAGTAATGAGCCGCGCTGGAGCAGGAACATCAACACGCTGCAGAAAAAAGTCTGAAATTTTTCTACCGGATTTTTTTTATACAGGGTTTATTTGGACCCTGGTGTGCGGTGGTCGGGACACACCTACTGTAAAGTTCTCCAGGGAAGAAGAACCGCTCGTGATGTTACGGCTGATCGGTGGATTTGGTCAAATCGAAACACAAAACATAATCGCAATTTTTTTAAAACATTTTTATTTTCATTTTTTAAAAGGACTTTGAGTTGTTTTACCCATCACCTTGAACAAAAACAGGTGGTGTGTGTGTGTGTGTGTGTGTGTGTCACTCAGAAATTAAATTCTCTCTGTCTTTAGTAGTACAAGTTCTTTTAACAAAACGCTGATCCACTTTTGGTTCCATAATGTCTTACAACATAATAATGAAAAAAAAAAAAAAAAAAAACTCCATAATTTCTGGGGAAAAATAAAATAAAAAAAATAAAAGAAATCACCTGCTAGTGCCTGGGAGGAAAAAGAAGCCATCAAACACTTGAAGGGAGACATCCTTAGTTTGAAAACAGGAAACAGCCTGATTTGTGAAGTTCGATGTTTTCGCCTGAACAAACTCTTTCCACAAATTCCGACAGATTCCTGATTACTCGCTTCAGAGCAAAACCAGGAACGCAAACACAGTGATCGGAAGTCCTGTGGTTTATACATTCTTTATATAATCTTTAAAAAAAAAACAACAACAACAAAAAAACCATTGAGCCAACATAAATAATAGGAATGACGATATTAAAAAAAAAAAAGAAATATGAAGCAAAAACATTTGAAAGAAATATTATTATGAATAATAATAATAATAATAATAGTAATAATAATAATCACAATAGTAAAAATAAAAAAGTCTCTTAAGTTACTAAAGTCAAATATACACAGCTATAACTCTTTCCTATTTACACATATACACATTCAGTTACTTATTTTTTATTTTTAACAGATTTTCTGTCTTTGTCAATCTCTAAAAAGCAAAATGTTTTCTGCTTCCTGTCCAAACTGGTGGTGAACATGTATATACTGTATATTAAAAAAAGAGAGAAATGAAATGTCATAGACCTTAGAAATGAAATGTTAGACACCCTCAGCGTTTATTACACTCGGATGATGAGACGAACGATATAACGACTGAAGGATTTTCCGGCCTATAGATGCTTCAGAATATAAAACATAAAAGCCATTTCCCCTGTACGTCCTGTCTGATGAGGGACAGAGACATTCAACATCACGATGTCTTACTGGACAAGACACATTAATGCACGTAATGTTTAGTACAAAAAAATACAACTTAAAAAATGGAAAAAACTGACCTTGCTCATATAAACATAAAATAATATAAACGTTTTATTTGACTGATTTAGCTTCAGTGTAATGATTTTTACATTTTCCACATGCGTCACAATTCCTTTATTCCTCATTAAGTGTCAGACGATACGATATCAATCCTGCAACATCACGATACGTTTTCAGACGATATCGTAGCTACGACACGTCAAACCTCCTGTTACACTGAAAAAAATCATAATAAAGCTACAGCAATGTTTCATGCGTTTCTTTATTATAGTTCTGTATTCCACTTGTTTCTGTTTCTTGCTAAAGTTTTATGATCACTTTAATACTTAATTCAGAAACTGGTGTCACTTTATATTTCTGGGAAATTTTTCCTTCTCACTTTAATAGGGAAAATAAACCACTAACCTTAATAAAACTCATTTTTATTTTGGACGTAATTACTTGAATTGAACTAAAATTAGTCATTGCTGACTGCTAAGATTTGGTTTTCCCACTTATGACACTGTTTTGTTTCTTTAAACGAAAAAAGACACAAATTGCTGCTACCACATGGCACAATGAAATAGTGAAGAAATCTAGTGAAATATTTATTTATTTAAGATGAAAACAAAGCAAATATAAGATTATATAACGTACTGTAAGCCTATTTCTAGACATATTTTACTAAGCTTACAAGCATAAAACAACAAGCAAAACTTTCTGCTAACAGAGTAAATTTACACTTTAAAAATAAGTAAAATCTGTCTAAAAATAGGTTTAATAATCTTAGATTTGGTTTACTTTAATCTTACACTAAGAACTTGCTTAATACACAATTATTATTTGACTAGAGTCAAGATAGTTTCACTTTTTTTCAGTGTAGCTCGGAGAACAACCAATTGGTTTATATTTATCGTGATATATCCAAATAGAAACAACATTAAAATGACAGTTTTAAATCTGGGTTGTGATAAAATAACAGATAAATGATCACAAATAAAAGGTTACGCCTCATGGCTGAGACACCGCGTCTCACGAATGATCTAAAAGTATGGCGGTGCGACGTTCCAGCCGAATCGCCCGGCCCGTGTGGTTCGTTTTATCGATACGTTTATGTTTAAAACAAGATGGTAACGAGATGTTAACGTAAAATCGATTACACTAACACGACTTTGCTGTAATCTCAGCGCGTGAGTCCAGACTTAAACCAGAGGAATAAACGCATCGTATAGTCTGGAAAATACACCAGTGGCACGTACTGTATTCTGCACGTTTCCGAGCTGCCGTTTCTGGATTCCCCTTCAACCACGTTCCCGTACAGACAGGTCCTGTTTCACTTTACAAAATAATCATATTAATAATGGCGCGAGTGTAAACAGAAAGAGGAGAGTGTGAGAAATCAGACAGTTTTGCTCATAGGTAGCGATCGGCGACTCGCTCGCTCCGGTTCAGGTCTTTACACCGGTTGTCTTTGTCGCTGTATTGCGTCCTTAAAGGATGTGTCTGGGCCGCGCTGCAAATGGTGTACACCCCCTCCCCTTTAGTGTACTTTAAGGAAGGACACTTGTCCATCCCCAGCCCCGGGCCACCTTCTTCCTCCCCGTCGTCCTCGTCCTCCTCCTCGTCCTCCTCCTCGTCCTGTTTCTCCGCCCCGTCTCCGATCCTGTCCAGCGGATACATCACGCTCTTCCTGTCCTCCCCGTAAGACGGGCGAATGCTCAGAAGCGCCCCCCGCTGGTTGTTGATGCTCTCCTCCACTGGCGCGTTGATGCGTTCTCTTTCATTCCTGCGCTTGAGGAACCAGCAGACACACACCACCGTGCAAGAGATCCACAACACGGAGAACAGCGCGCACAGCAGCGGGACCAGATAATCTACACAGAGACAGAGAGAGAGAGATCAGGGTGCGCGCGGTTTCACATGTGTCCTGCGTTCGCATTTCCAGACTTAAACTAGAGTCTCTATGAACACAATGAATAACTATGATGAGATCTCACACACTGCTCCGTGTTTAAATCTAATGTCCTGGAAATTACAACATCATGAGGATTTAGAGCTGCCTAGTCAGTGTTAGCGATGTAGCCGCGTTATGCTGAGGAACCGTCTGAATCGCAATAACGAACGGTCACCTGCTACTTGCTCAGTGTGTTAAAAGTTAGGTCAAGTTTTAAAGTTAATAAACAAGTGACCTGGAGTTACGGTCAGGATTAAAGATAATCCTGTTTAAAAAGGTGTAATTAGAATGATTTGTTTTATTAAGGCAGTTACACTGAGGCAGTTATTTTGGTGAAGTAACAATGACGCAGTAACGAAGACTGTAATGGTGAGGCAGTTACGCTGAGAGAGTCAATATGAAAGTAACGATGATGCAGTTATGATCAGGTAGTCAAAATGAGGCAGGTACACTAAGGCAGTCAGGATGATGGAGTAAAAACGATGCATTAATGAAGTCACGATGAGGCAGTTACCGCGATGAAGTCACGACGAGGCAGTTACCGCGATGAAGTAACATCGAGGCAGTTACCGTGATGAAGTCATGATGACGGAGTCACGATGAGGATATATAATGATATAAATAATAGAAGATAAATAATGATGAGGCAGTCATGATACACAACGAGTCACAATGAGGCAGGTACCATGATTAACACAACAATGATAAAGTATCAACAAGGCGGTTGTACCTAATGACGTACCTAGCGAGTATACCTAGTAGTATACAGTTACACTGCGCGAGGAAGTCTCGCTAGTTACCCTTCCTCATCCTCAGCTATAATACACATTAAACGGACCTCCGTGTGTTTTAAGCTCCAGAACGCATCCTCGCGTGTAAGTGGATAAACGTGCAGGTGATGGTGATGAGACTGAGAGGTTAATAACAGATTGAATCTCTCACTGAGCAGAAATAATATAAACCCGCTGCTACTCACCCAGCGATGGGGGGGTGACCTGCGTTTCAACTTTGACCTCCCGGATGGCCAGCAGCAGCATGCTGTTGTGGCGTTTAGAGAGGATGCTGATGACGGAGCTGACCACTTCCTGTATGTCTGCGTGTTCCTCAGATGCAGCACTCTGTTCAAATGACTAGAGAGAGAGAGAGACATAGAGAGAGAGAGAGAGAGAGAGAGAGAGAGAGAGAGAGAGAGAGTACATGTCATTACCTACTGTAAATAAACACACCAGCTCCGGGGTGATTACAGCCAGACTACAGCGGGTCTAACGTGGAGACGTTTCTCCGTTAAAGCCAGAGCTCCTGCTCAAAGTAAGTTTCTGTAATTATAAAAATACGCGGCTCGTTTTAAAGCGATAAACAGCTGCTGCGTAATGAAACCGAGCCGGCGGAGGAGATGGAGCGCTCGCAAACAAGACACTGTTATGAAAGACCGCAGGCCGCAACTTGGAAAACTCCACAAACACATTAGAGCGTTAAAAAAAATAAAAAAATAAATAAAGACATTACAGTGTGTAAGGATGTTTATTCTGACCATTAAAGGCTCACAGCGGTGGAGCGAGATCGGCGCGCGTCTTTGTTTCTAACAGTGACGCTGCAATGGCCTGAAGTGACTTCAAAGGAGTGAGTATGAGAGTGTGTGTGTGTGTGTGTGTGTGTGTGTGTGTGTGTCAGATAGAGGAGATTGATTAGCCCCAGGGGTGGATATGGTTAATGTTTTAGAGGTAAACAGGATATAAAATGATCAAACAATCCCAGTGTGTGTGTGTGTGTGTGTGTGTGTGTGTGTGTGTGTGTGTGTGTGTTTTCACAAAAATCTCTTTTTTTACAAGCACTCTCTGGCAGCCGTTTAAAACTTTAAACAAAGATTAAACTGTGCTTTTTTGAACATCCTTAAACAGTGAAGAAGAGAAAAGAGGAGAGAGAGAGGGGGGGGGGGGGGAGTAATATTTAATCCTAAAAAGGAGCGCTGGTGTAATCTCAGAGAAAACACTCACACTAGTAAACGTGGTGATGTAACAGTCTGAGATTTGAGTCACATGAGTTACTTGGTATAAATTTGACATAATTGGTTTTAAATCCTACCGTGTTCTCTCTCTCTCTCTCTCTCTCTCTCTCTCTCACACACTCTGAAAACTGACAGAATCTTAAATAATGTTTGAGGAATAAATAAAATTTCATTTTGTTAAAAAAAAAATTAAAAACCTCCTCACCATGGCAACCTCCACGGCGTTGCTGCTCGACTGTGATTGGTCACAGAGAATAAAGAGGGTGTGGTCTTGAGCGAGGGTTCGTGTGATTGGAAGATATTGGAGTTCAGAACAGATGCTATCGACAGTGGTTCCCTGTGACACACACACACACACACACACACACACACACATGAACGTAAGATTTTCTACAGAATTCTACAGTACATTTTCATTTACATCACTGTACTGTTGTACCTCGACATACAGATGCCCCGCCTTAAAAACTGACATTTTGCAAGAGGTTTTCCTCGGCATACGAAACATTCTCGGCACACACACACAATTTTTTTTTTTCATTTAGTGAAGACGGAGCACCATGAGTCACAAGAATGTTAGCAAAGACGGCAGCAAGAAGAAAATGGAGCCGCTTTCAGTTTGGTTTTTAAAGCAGCCGGTGCCGAGAGGAATCAGAAATGAAGGTTTAATGTCTATTTATTTCAGATTTTGAAATATAAATGTTGTTTTGTTTTTAGATGCAAAAATATGATTATAATGTTGGAAACTGGTAATTTTGGTAATATTTTTGGGTGGCTGAGGCGGATTATCTGCATTTCCATTATTTCCTATGGGTCAATGCGTTTCACAATCTGAAATTCCGCCTCCGGATCGGATTCAACTCGTATGCCGAGGTACCAGTGTACTTTCATTTTAATGCCTGAGACATTTTTACATCACATGATACGCGTTTCAATTTCTAGCAGAAATATTCAGTTTAAAAAACTCCTGCTTGTTATTTATTGATTCAAAGTTTGTAAAAATATTATTAAGTAACACTGAAAATGAGGAGAAACTTTAACGCCTAATCATACGCTTTCATTCATTTACAACTGTAACAATAAATATAAAAAAGAAAAAAAATATAGATATAGTATAAACCCCGTTGTTACCGGAGGCACGCTGTCTGTATCGAACACGAGGGTGACGCGCGCACACTCGCCGTCTGCGTAGTCGGTGTTGGGTCGACATCCTGTGCTGATTGGTGGAGGATCGGGACGAGAGCACACGCCCCACGGCGGGCACGGTGGGCGGAGACAAGACAGGAAGCGACGCTGTGTGCACTCCTGCCCGCCGGCACACTGAGGATTGTGGGAGTCGAGCAGACAGGGCCGCCCGCCGCAGTGCACCTGAACAAGTGACGAGAAGACGTTTTTATTTAAAAAATTATTACAAATGATGAACTTTGAGAGACAGAGATAAATGTGCCTCTAAGACGTTATTACTTTAGTGCACTTGATATTTCCGTTCATACACCGACAGCCGTTACAGTCGTCGTCCCAGCGGGAGCCGTGAGGAACGGACACGCCCGAGTGCTGGCACGCCTTCCCGACACCGATAACTAGAGCGAGAAACATACAGAAATATCTTAATTAGGTCAAAGTAGAGTGCTTTCATTTGAAACTTAATCTGTTACACGTTTACTGAGCTTTACTAAAGTTATAAGTTCCAAAAAAGCCAAAAATGTAATGATATAAGAACCAACAAATACGGTCTAAACTGTTGTGTGAACCCTGTGAAACATTCAGAACGTCCAGAAGACCGGACCGCTTCAACGCTTTATGAATTCATGAACAAACGTCTTTAAAGACGTGAACACGTGAGCAGGTTTATTAGTAATGATGCTTTATAATAATGCTTCCTCTCCTCGCCGCACTCACACTCCTGACAGTGCGATCCGGCTCGGCCCACGGGACACACACACCGATACCCGTTGATCTCGTCCACGCACGTGGCTCCGTACGAGCAGGGAGACGACTGACACTCGTCCACGTCTGACGAAAAGACAGAAAGACAAGAAACAGACCTTCACATGCAGCTGGGTGAACTGAAATGGTTATTTATAGTTATTTATATTCATTTACATGAAGTCCAAATCATTACTTTTGTAGTTAATTATTATTAGATTTAAAGGACACTTTTATACAACATTCACTTTTATTTATTTATTTCGAATGTATTTTTTTTCAAATGGATCTCTGGTGGCAGAATATAAGGGGAAAAACTCTTTTTATTTACTTTTTTTTTTTTTTTGCTTTAACACGTCGTTCAAATGTTCTGCCTGGTGTGACATCATTCCAGGAAAAAAAGAAAAGAGTAAACAAAAGGTGACCAGTTTGAACAGCCCCGCCTACTGCATCACACCACTTCAGGGAAACTTCTGATTGGCTATAAATATGCACTTCCACAAAGGTGTGTGTGTGTGTGTGTGTGTTGGACAGTACTTTATTTGTATTTAAAGCTGCAGACACTGAAACTGTTTGCGTGATCATTGTTTTCAGTTTTATTAGTTTTTAGTTTTATTTCAGCTGTAAAACTGACAGACACATTTAGAAGAACTCTTAATTCTTCATAAACATATTATAAAGCATATTATGGGACCTTTAATCTCACAAAGTGGACCTTGTAAATTTGATGTAATCTAAATATATTATAACATTTATTTATTTTTTATTATTAATTGCTTCATTTACTATTTACCTTTTTTCTCAATATTTATACTCTTACTTAACAATTCTCAAATACTAGATTTCATATATACAATATTCCAATGTTTTTTTTTTTTACGAATGTATTCACTATTCAATATATTTATAATATTCAATATTTATTTCCTCGCTGTGAGATTATTTGGATTATCTAAAGACATTTCTGATAACTGTTATTTTTAAAACAACTTTTACCAGAGGTGCCATTATTTTTGAAACCCTTTTGACTTGTTTTAATTATCATTCCAAATTAAAGTCCGTAAACTTAGCATCAATATTTTATGGCGACTGATTTATGGATACATCACTGATAATAAAAATAAATAAATCAATCTGTACCAAGGGTGCCAATAATTCTGCAGCCGAGTGTAAACACTGACAATGTTGTCATTCTGTTTGTTTTTTTGTTTGATATTCAGATGTACATTTTGCTAAATGTAACTTCATAAAAATTACACTGCTATGGGGGAAAATATTTTAAGCATCTGAAACTGATATTATATTCAAAAATATATTAAAAAAATCTCTAAAATAAATAAAATAACGTTTATAACGCGCTCACTGATGCGACAGTCGGGGCCGGCGAACCCGGGGGCGCACTGACACCGGAACCAGTTCACTCCGTCCACACACTCGCCTCCGTTATAGCTGCACAGAGAGAGTTCAAACACACAGTCATTACACACACACGCACGCACGCACGCACGCACGCACACACACACACACACACACACACACACACACACACACACACACACACACACACACAGAGTGGAATAGATCTTAAACTTTTATTTCACAGATCTTACCATGGGTGAGGATTACAGTCATCCACATCTATACAAAAGATCAAAAGACACGAATTAATAAAATTATTACACATTAAAGGCTTAACTGACACTCGACACACAACCTCAAGCGATTGCAACCTTTGCATTTAGGTCATGAACATGTGTGGGCGTCGCCTTACTCGCTCTGCAGGTTGGCCCCTCCCACCCATCCTTGCAGATGCAGGTGAAAGCCACATCCTTTTCAACGCACGTGCCCCCGTTAGCGCACGGCTGAGAGTCGCACGTGCTGTTCGTCACTGTCGAGACAAAAAAAGCCGTTAGTTCAGTGTCTGACCTGCTAGTGTTACCACGCGGCAGGCACTAGGACCCTGAAGCTCACCTGAGTTACAGGTGGTGCCTCCGAAACCGGGAGGACACGCGCAGCGGTACGAGTCTCCGTGATCAAAGCAGGTTCCACCGTTCAAACACGTCGTGGAGTCACACTGACTCTCTCCTGTCACACACACACACGCACACACATACACACACTCAGGTTTATTATATGTGCATATCTACACATACAAGACAATATATACAGATCTGAGCAAAAGTCTCACACACACACACACACACACACACACACATACACTTACGGGACTGACAGGTCTTGCCCTTCCAGTTGTTGTTGCAGTGGCAGTAAAAGTCGTTGAGCAGGTCGACACACAGACCCCCGTTCATACACGGCTGAGACACACACTCGTTTACCTCTGCACACAGAAACGAGGGATCAGAGCGAGGAGGCGGTTTACTCAAAGAGGAAAACAACAAGAAGAAGATATCAAATAAATAGAAAAGCAGTGTGGAGAGGAACACAGGAGAGTAAAGATGGAACAAGATGAAGTTGTAAAAAAATTGAAAAGAGGAGAAGAGGAGAAGAGAGGAGAAGAGAGGAGGAGGAGAGGAGAAGAGAGGAGAAGAGAGGAGGTTGGACTGACCGCGGTCACAGAGTCGACCCTCCCAGCCGTTTCGGCACAGACAGCTGAACGTGTTAATGCCGTCTAAACACGTTCCCCCGTTCCCACACGGAGACACGCAGTCATTAACATCTGCACAGAGACACAACGTTAATCTACACATACACACACTAAACACAACATCTATACATACACACAACACACATCACCACAATAAACACACACCCACACACTAACACATACACAACATCTACACTAACACAACAACACAACACACACCCACACACTAAACGCAATATCTGCACACTAACACAACATCTACACAACACTAACACACTAACAAACACCAACATCGACACAACTTCAACACGCACTAACAACAGCTACACAAAGTCAATACACACAATAGCGCAGTTAACGCAGCCGTTAACATCTGCACAGAGACACAGCACAACACACACACTAACACACACTAACAACATCTAGACATCATCTACATTGCACACAGTAACACACTAACACAACTTCTACTCCTAAAAAAACTGTAACACTCACTAACAGCATCTACACAACATCCTCACAGCACAAAGAAACACACACTAACCCAGTATCGACACAACACTAACACACACTTACACACACAGTAACGCACAGTAACACCCAGACCACCTTCATGTTTGTGTGTGTGTGTGTGTGTGTGTGTGTGTGCGTGTGTGTGTGTGTGTGTGTGTGTGTGTGTGTGTGTGTGTGAGACTCACTCTCGTGGCAGTACGCCCCAGTGAACCCCGGCACACAGGCGCAGGTGAAGTTGCCTCCCGATTGGCTGATGCAGCGGCCGTGCGGCCCGCAGACGTTGGATGAAATGTGCCACGCCCCTTCCTGGGTGGAGCGGTTCGTCACGGAGATGGTGCAGCTGTCAATCACTAGGATGGAAACACGGCGGAGGATAAACACGGATTCTTTTCCAATAACCGACGTTTTATTCTTCTTATTCCACAGCAGACTTTTTTTTAAACATAAAAGACCATTTTGTACTTTCTTATCTGTTTATCTGATCTTGAAGGTTAGTACTAGTTAGTAATTAATTAATTACGATTAATTAAAACGTGTGAATATTCACACTCATAAGAGGTAAAAATCATTTGCTTGTCACCTGACAAGGAAATATCAATAAGAAGTTAATCAGAAGTTATAGATTTATGTCTGTCTGTTATAAAGCGCCGACACTGGAGACGTCCGTAAGCAGAGCTCCGGCGTGTAAGCGGTGTGACTCCGGTCCAGGTCAGGTGGGCGTGGCACGAGGTCTCACCTTGGCACGAGCTGGTCTTGCAGTGGTCCGTCAGCTCTGCGCAGGTTCTGCCCTCGTAACCGTCAGCGCACTCGCAGTAGAACCCCGAGCGCAGGGCGTGGCACTGAGCCTTATTCACACACGGGTTGGGAACGCACGGGTCCTCCTGCACCTGCACCTGCGCAGACACACCAACAGGGAGGAAAAGGAAGAACTGGCGGAGATTTACTAAAAGAAAAAGATTGATTAAAATAATGAAAGAAAGAGAGTGAAAGAGGAGGTGAGGAGGAGAGAGAGTGAGAGACGAGGAGTGAGGAAAAGAAGGAAAAAAGAGTGAGAGAATGTGAAAGATGGAAGGATGGAGAGAGAGAGAGAGAGATGGAGTGAAAGAGAGAGAGAGTGTGGAAAATACGAAATACAGAACAGGAAGAATGAAAGGAGAAAAGAGAGGGATCAGGACAAGAAACATGGAGAGTGAGAGAAAGTGAAAGAGAGGAAGAGAGGAGGAGAGTGAAAAAGAAAAGAAGAAAAGTGCAGTGAATAGACGGAGCGAGTTAAAGAGGAAAAGTGTGAGAAAAAAAAGAAAAACTACCGAAACGGAAACAGTGGCGAAGGAGGAGAGTTAGTTGGAGAGAGAAAGAAAAGAAGGAAAAAAGGAAGAAAAATAGATAAACAGAGTGAAAGAATGTAAAAGAGGGATAGATGAAGAAAATGAGAGAGTAGAAGAAAGGGGTGGTGAGATAAAGAGAAAACAGGGGGAATAAAAGAGGTAAAGAGAGGGATTAAGAAAAATGAAAAAGGGAAAGAGGAGAATGAAAGAAAAAGACAAAGAAATTGAGTGAGAGAGAGAGAGAGAGAGAGAGCAGGAGGAGTAAAACTGGAGAAAGTTATGAGAGAAAGAGTAGTGGAGAATAGAGAGGAAGTGAAGAAGTGAGGGAAAGTAAATAAAGAGAGTAAAGAAGAATATAAAGATATAAAGTGAAAGTGAGAGAGTGAGAGAATGAAGACGCGAAGAAAAAAAGAGGAAGAGAGAGAGGATGAGAAAGAGGGAGAAAAAGACGAAGGAGGATAAAAGAGGGAGTGAGGGAGAAAAAGTGTTACGGAGGTTGTGGGATAGAGGAAGAAAAAGAAAGAAAAGAAAAAAAGAGATGAACTGTAGAGCGACAGAGAGGAGGAAAAGAGGTGATGAACAGATGAACAGAGGAGAAAAACAGATCAAAGAGAGAACGAGGGAGAAGAAAAAGGAGAGATGAAGAGAGAAGTGATGAAGAGGAAAAACAGGAGGAGAGAAAAAAGGAAGAAAAGAAGAGAGTGTGATGAAGAGACGAGAGAGAGAATGTGTGTGTGTGTGTCCCTCACCTGGCAGTGTGTTCCTGTGTATCCGCTCACACACTCGCACTCGTAGCCGGTGTGTGTGACGTGACACTGACCGCCATTCTGACACGGCGAGCTCGCGCACACACTCTGCTGCACCTCACAGTGTTTACCCACAAACCCCGGCTGGCACTGGCACACATAGCCGTGACGCCCATCCTACACACACACACACACACACACACACACACACACACACACACACACACACACACACACACACACACACACAGATTGATCCTCTGAGCGCTCTGTGTTCTGATTTTGACTCTGCTGAGGACGTTTTCGGGACTCACCGTGCACGTGCCGCCGTTCTGACACTGACCGTAACACGAGCGAACGTCTGCAGGAAGACGGAGACAGAAATGAAACTTCTAGAAGAATTCTTTATTAAAGTTTAGACTTTTGAACTTTCTCGGGCGGTGATTGAGGATGTTTCCCGTCCGTACTCTGCCTTTTACTCTCAGACTCGAAGTGATGAATCCGTGTCTCATCACCGGTGATGATTCTCATTAAGGAACTTTCACCTTCTTTACAGTTTCGCTCCACATTTTGTTTGCGGATATACAAACACGTCCACTGGCGCTCGCACAGCGGTGACTGGAGCCTTGAACGGAAAGCGCTGATAAGACACTGTAGCCAACAGGTTTAATATAACCGGATCATTTTGGCCTCACCCTCGTCTTTGTACAGTGTATATAACATCTAGATATTTATAATATAGTGATATTTACAAATCGCAATACAAAATAAATCTGCAGCTTGGTATCGTGATATCGTATTGAGTAATCCCAGGAAATCATCTACATTTATCTGTTTAAATGAACAGGTAGAGCTTTTGTGCATGTTTTTCAGACCGTGTGTGTGTGTGTGTGTGTGTGCGCGTGTGTGTGTGTGTGTGCGTGTTCCCACTTTGCACTGTGAGTGCATTCTCTTGCGTGCAGTTAGAATGAGTGCGACTCCAACGATTGGGACACACCCTCACACACACACACACACACACACACACACACACACACACTACAGCTCTAGGCTACACATAGAGAAATGTAATGTTAGTGCACTTCTTCTTCTTCTTCCTCCAGGTTCCGATGAACATTTTAACACCTGAACTTTCACTGCACAACAAAAAGCAAGCGTGAACATGCGCCATCAGCCGAACAAGCGAGTGGTGAGACGTGCAGAGAACACAGACGCTAAATCTGGTTTCAGGGCTACAGAGAGAAAGGGTTTGTGACCTGCTCCTAACTCACACCTCTCTCCCGGTCTGCTGTCTGCTCGATGTCGTTATTGTCATCAAAAAAGATGAAGGAGGAGGAAAATACAGCAATGTGAAATAAGCGGAAATCCAGAGGAGACAGAAGGGAAAGTGATGATAAAGGGAATATACTGAGGCTGAGATACTGACTGATGTCACAGTTTGGTCCCGCCCACCCTGGATGGCAGGCACAGTGATATCCGCCAATCAGATTTTTACACGAGAAAGAGTTTGCACAAGGCCTCTTCGCACACTCATTCACGTCTGTGAAAGACAGAGACAGACAGAGACAATCGATGAAGCCCCACCGGCGGTCGGGGTGACACACATCAAGTACCAGATTTGTCCCTGTTGCTTCGATCCTGATTTAGGTCTTTTGAATCTGTTGCATAGTGTAAATGCTGTCAATTATCCTCACACACACACACACACACACACACACACACACATATTCACACACACACACGATATGGGATTGCAGCACAAATAAAACTAGCATGGTGACTGACTTGTACAGTATACAGGTAGAGAAGCTTCAAGGGGCTTAAACTCGACCCTGGAGTAAATACCTCACACCCCCTGCTGTCCTTCATTCTCTCCCTCCGTCTGTCCTTCTGTCTCTCTCTCTGCCTCTCTCTCTGCACCAAATATACCCCTGTGAGAGTAAATTTAGCCACCACCGAGGCCGGGGTTATATTTAGATTCACTCGTGTTACTGATAACTTACAGCTTTCTGTAACAGACAGGCAGTCTGCGATCCTCAGACGTCGAAAACTACACACACTTACACACATGCACACTCTGTCGGTTGGCATGAAACACAGCATTCGTTTGTTTAGATGAACCATGCAGTTTCTTTACATGTTTTCTTACTGTATACATGGTGCAAGGATGGTACAACCCACAGCATCCAACACACACACACACACTCTCTCTCTGCCCTACCTATTAGGCAGGTTTTTCCCGTCCACTGTGGTGGACACAGACACTTGAAGCCGTTGTCCTGATCGATGCAGGTTCCTCCGTGTCCACAGGGACTGGACATGCACTCATCTTTGTCTGTAACACAGACACACACACACACACGTTATAACACTGAAGACACTGATGCAACAGTCAGACCTCCTCATTCTGTGCCATAGATTTCTCCATATATGGTCAACGCTTCCTGTTTATTGATGCTTAACACAGTCTACAGTTTAGTGTGTGTGTGTGTGTGTGCGTGTGCAATTCTCTTGCTGCCTTGCTCCACTGACACACAGACTACCAATCTAACAGGTGTGTGTAATAAGTGACCTCTGACCTTTCGCGCAGGTCGTCCCTGACCACCCCGAGGGACAGTGGCATTCGAATCCCGATAGCACCTCGTGGCACGTTCCGCCGTTGGCGCATGGGTTAGACATGCACGCGTGTTCCACTGGACAATAAAACACACACACACAAACACACGCTAGTTAACACGCTAGTTAACACGTCAGCGGGGTGTAGCGATGGCGTACGGCTCCTCACCGATCTCGCAGTTCTTGCCCGAGTAACCGTTGTGACAGACGCAGTGGTAGTTGTCCGGCTCGGGGTTTAAACACGTCCCTCCGTTCACACATGGGCGGTGCGTCCCGCAGTAGTTCAGGTCTGTCCCAGTGTGTGTGTCACAGAGTACAAGAAACACGAAATGATCAAAAACCACAAAAACAGAATTCATTATTGTTATTAATTTTTTTTTCATCAAAGATCAAAGACTTTAGAATTTCTGTTGTGAATGACTAGAAATCCTTTTAGAACTTTAGAACTCGAGTTCTGTGTGAATAGAAAAACAAATGTTTCTATAGAGACACAGTTCTGTAGAGAGTGTTCCTTTAACACGGGTTCCTCTGAGCACGTCGAGCGAATTATCCTCAGGTCGGTCTGAAAAGGTCACGATGTTGACGTGTCTGTAGAAACCTTTTCAGGCGACTTCTTTAAACATGGCGTACGGAGACTTCTGAGACTTGGTGCTCGAAGACAAAGACTTCTGAAGACCTAAGAAGACTTACTGAGTGAAACCGAAGACTTACGAAGACTTCCTGTTTGAAAGCAAAGACTATAAAAGACTTGCTGATTATAGAAGACGACCTACGAAAGACTTTGGGGGACTTTCCGAGACTTATAATGTCTTCGAAAGTCTTCGTCTTCAATCAGCAAATCAAATCTGGACGGTTACATGCTAGCTAACGCTACATAGCTCGGTCATGTGTATAGCATCTCTCTGGGCGGTGCCTCGGCTTCCGGACCTTTTATATGACGAGTGTTAGCGCTCGCCGTGTAGATTTTTTCCCGGGTGACGCGAGCTGCTGGGAGTCGAGCTTTAGAGGGACATTTAAGAGTTTAAAAAGTTTATCTATTGATGCTTAATGTTCAGGGCACGTAGAGTGCAGGAGGCGAGAGTGCGGCGCGTCACTGATCACCTTTGTCGCACATCAGCCCGCCCCAGTTCTTCTCACAGATACACTCCCACTTCTTCACACACGTGCCGTGGACGCAGCCTGGGTGCGGCACACACTCGTCACACAGGGGACCCTGCCAGCCGAAACTACACCTGTGGCAACACACACACACACACACACACATGTGACTGGTGATGTTATACCAAGGAAAACATAAACAATAAATAAACTCAGCATTGAGTAATACAGATACAAAACAGCATGATTATTCATTATTAATGACGAGATGTGAAATTTGCGATCATGTGATCACAGAAACATTGATTGGGTAAAGTCGCCGTCTGGAGAAACCAAAACTTGGAGCCGCTCAAAACTTGTTTTATGTTAAGTGAGGTTTAATGTACATTTATTTCTTATTTTACTAAATATTTGGATTGTTTTTATATGGAAAATGGCAATATTGGTGATATTTCTGGGTGTCTGGAACGGATTACCTGCATTCACATTATTTCCTGTGGGAAAATGCGTTTCGCAATACAAAATTCCGCCTTAAGAACGTAACGTTGCGGCCTTTACGAGACGTGATCTTCTGCACAGAGCTGTGGTGACATCACAGCGACATGGTGCTGATTATTCTACAGCAGCACAACACTAAGTGTTTTATTTTATTTCTATACCTCGAATAAGTCTTTCTCTCTCTCTCTCTCACACACACACACACACACACACACACACAGACGCAGAGTGAGAGGTTAGCTAATCAGTTAGTTTAGAGTGATGTGGTGTTATTTCGGTGTTGGTGGCAGCCTTGTTCCAGCTGTCTCCACATTTCATTCAGAACTATTTAAAGCCGCTATACAGCAGACACACACACACACACACACACACACACACACACACACACTTACTACTGACACGCACAGACTGTGGTGTCTGACAGACACGCTCGCCGCTCAGACGTCCCTCGGTGAAACTTCAGACGGATACACACTTACCGTCGACACAACGCACACAGCTCAGCGATCACAGAGACAAAATCACACACAACACACACGCAATACACAGACACTTTATGCTTAGCGATAATTATGCTTACTTTGGTTCGAGTTTTAAAAAAAAACATTAAAAAATACATTTAAAAAAATATTTAAAAGTATGCAGATGAGCGGCACGGTGGTGTAGTGGTCAGCACTGTCGCCTTGCACCGCCAGGGTAGAACAAAAGTTTATCATCACTTTAATAAAGGGTGAATTTAACCGCTACGGGAATACAGGAAAGACCGCGCAAAGTATATACTGTATAGATCATAGAAAAAAATAACAAAAACAACAATAAAAAAACCTGTGATTGTGTGCATCTGTGCTGTTTATTTGCCTACGTGACCATTTTTAATGTATTTTTTGCTCAGTCATAAAAAAAAATGGTTAAAATGAAATAAAATTCAGTTCATCATATTGCCTATTTTGTGGTGGAAAAAAAATACATCACTCTACACCGCACAATCCTGATCCCTGTTCAATGATATTGCGGTTTTATAAAAGAATTTTTTTAAAAAAAAAACAGCAAAACAATAACGTCTATAACGCTCTGAGCTTTCAGGGCTGCGGAATTCTCTCCGCAATTAGGAATGAAAACAAACACTGTGATGCATCGGCTCACCCCATGCAAACACGTAACTGATTACGGTGATGTGACGTTCCACTCCCTGAAGGTGCTGAAACTGGTGAAAAAATCTAGTAGATGAAACCTGTGAGCAGCTACAGTGACATCAGTATGCGAGCTGATGACATCACCAGCCTCGAGACCGGCGCCGCCCACTTTAACCCAGTGTTCGCTGGTGTGTGTGCGTGTGTGTGTATATGAGATGGCTGTGATGAGCGAGTGTGTGAGGTATGTCATATGTGTGTGTGTGTGTGTGTGTGTGTGTGTGAGAGAGTTGTGTATACAGAGAACAAAGTGATGAGATAAGCAGACTTACGTGCACTGACCCGGGGCGGCGCAGCTTCCGTGCAGCTCACTGCATCCCTGCTTACAGATCGCTATCACACGAGCACACACACACACACACACACACACACACACACACACACACACACACACACAGTTTAGTTTTCAGCAGCATTTACACTTATGCGTGTGTATACATTTCCATATCCGTATGCCACTGTAGGCAAACACACACACGCACACATACGTGTAAGCAAACAACAATCAGCCATAACATTAAAACCACTGAACCAACAAGTAAAGTGAATAACATTTACTTTTCTCATTACATTGTTCTCAAAGCTGATAGCTGTTAGTGTGAAGGACGGGTAAGTGTAAATATTTGAGTGACTCCTGCAGCGTCTGATGTCTGGACGAATGGGTCAAACTGGTGCGGGATGTCCGATCCAATAGAAGAGCTACTGATAGAAGAGGTCACATTGCACTGGTTCTGATAGAAAGGAGTCAGAACACACACAGGGCGTGGCGGTTTGTTGCGCATGATGCTGCGGAGCTTCGGAGCGGTCAGGGTGCCCATGTTGACCAGCGTCCTCCACTGAAATGTCCTACCCTGGGCATCAGAACTGGAGCACGGAGCAGCGAAGGACGAAGGCCTGGTCTGATGAATCACGTTTTCTTTTCCATCACATATATGGAAAGGTTAGAAGGTTAATGCCCCTCACACACCACACACACTGTTCAGAGCGGTTTGAGCAACACGACACGACAAACACATAGGTGTTGAAATTCCCAAGATCTCAATCTAATCTCATCTGCGAGATGTGCTGGGCCGGACAAGTCCGAGCCGTGGAGGTCCCGCCTTGGAACGTGCAGGACTGACGCGAAGCAGTTTTGGCAGCACAAGGGACACGCAAGGGACACGGACAGGAGCGTCTTCTGTCATTAACGTTTAGGCATCCGGAAAGCTCTTATCCAGAGTGACTTGCGAAACATTTGCTTTGATGTTTCCGTCACTGGTTACTAGGTTACTAATCACCACAGGCAGGTGGTCAGGTGTCGCTCAAAGATTGCTGGTGATGCGACTGTATGGGCATCTAGAGGAAGTTCATTCCACAACCTAGGAGGAGGGTTGGGTACCAAAACCTGGTGCTAATATCTAATCAATAAGTACTACTACTTTACTTTATTTGGTGTTACATTATTGTAGTTATGTAGTATGTAAATTTCTATTTACTTCTATTTAGATGTACATTTTAAACTTTTTTTTTTTTTTTTTTGTGGATCTTTCCCCGATTTTCTCCCTAATTTAGTCGTGTCCAATTCCTCCCCGTCACTAGGGGGCTCCAACATTAAGGCTACTACTACCACTACCAGTCGGGAGGGCCGAAGACTATCACGTGTTTCCTCTGAACCATGTGACGCCAGCCGACCACATCTTTTTTTCGAATTGCCCGTTTTTTTCATTGTTACCCCCTCCCATTTTTTTTGCAGCTCTCTATTTTTTTTTTTTTAAGTATCAGTTCAGGTGCTGTTTGTTTGGGCACTGTAAAAAAAAACAAACGATATCCAACCCTACCTAGGAGCCAGGACAGAAAACAGTCTAGACGTACGTCTTCCTCAAGAGACAGCGGGACCAGTCATGGGTGTCTGGCGTATACTGTATATGGATGACTAAATAATACCTGAGGAATCATAAAGAAATAAACAAATGAAGAAAAAAAAAACCATAACAAAACATCCAATGAAAATAATTCAAAAGGTTCGATTCCCGGGTGATGCTGTAACCTCTCGCAGCCGGAGGTCTAGAGAGAGCTGATTGGCCGAGCTCTTTCAGAGGGGAGGGATGAGAGGTACTTAGTGCTCCCACATTAATCACGGCGCTGCAGCCAATCAGGGGCGCTGTCCTCCGAGTGTGTGACTCCGCCCCCAACGGTGCATGAGCGAGCAGTTAAAAAAAGATGCGGTCGGCTGGCGTCACGTGGTCCGGAGGAAACACGTGATAGTCTTCGGCCCTCCCGGCTGAGTGGTAGTAGTAGCCTTAATGTGGAGCCCCCTAGTGACGGGGAGGAACTGGACACGACTAAATTAGGGAGAAAATCGAGGGGAAATCCCCCCTAAAAAATAATAAATCGAAAGAAAATGACAAAACATAAAATTGCAGAATAATAAATAAATAAATAAAGATTAAAACCCTGCGCCTGGTATCGTGTCCATCGCTCCAAAAGGTCTAGGTGACGTGCAGAAACTGCAGCTCTACACCCACCTCCTCCACCCATAAAAGCCCCGCCCCCAGGTCAGGCAGAGACAGGTATGCGTGCTCCTCCCTCCCACGGCGGAATAATCTACTAAATCTTCCAAAGAGCAACACTAACCTATAAACACACACACACACACACACACACACACACACACACACACACACACACACACCTTTCTTGCACTCGGGTCCGGTCCAGCCCTCCAAACACTGCAGGTTACCATGGTGATCGCACTCGAAGTGGCCGAAAGCATCATCGCGCGGTCGGCACAGTTTGTTGCACTTGTTGCCGTAGTAATGGCGGTCGCAGCGCACGCACACGCTGTACCGGAAACTGGCGGTGAGTCCGGGGTGCTGGATCAGCTGACGCTCATCGCCGGGGTTCATCTCTCCGCGATACACACTGCGCTCGATCAGCCGCTCGTCATCTGCCCCAACACACACACACACACACACACACAGAATCCACTCAGGTTTTTTCCATTTAGTAAATTATTTACAGAGCCTTGCAAACTTTTTCACACAGAATCGTGAAGTGGAAGGAAAATGGTAAATTGTTTTAAAAAACTTTTACAAATGAAAATCTGAAAAGCGCTGCGTGCATTTGTATTCGCCCCCTCGTCATTCTTTAATAAATAATAGCATGCAATTGTTAGCAAATTGCTGTGTTTTAAGGGTAAATAAAACATCTCTCTCTCTCTCTTTATACAAACCCCGGCTTGGATTGTTTTCCTACAGCAGCATGGCACGGAGTGTGTTCCTTACCTAGCGGTTGTTATCGCGGGTGTTAAACGAGTGCACTAGGTCTGGAGGGCGTGTGGTATGCGGCGTACACTCCCCCTGAGACGCTGCTGTGTAAATCCTCTATTAATCCCGTCCTGCTCGTGTTGTTAGGAATATTTGTATGACTGGACGCCGGCCAGCGATACACCCTTCCACAACAACACGGCTCTCTAGGAAGTGGAGGAATTCTCCGATGGCTCCTGAGTGTTTACAGCTTCCCTTCACGAGAGAGAGAGAGAGAGAGCGGGAGCAAGCGCGCAGGGCGACTCGGAGAAACGGCGGAAAATAGAAAACATAAAACACGCACCAGGCTGCGAGCGCTCGATAACGGAGACGGCCCGTGCCCTTTCCTGCTTTTCTCAAAACCTCAGAAACTCTCTCTTTCTGCCTCTATCTCTCAGGAAGCAGGAGTCTCGCAAGCCTCAGACTGTCGGGGAGCAAGGGAGGAAATAATACGGGAGGATTGATGCGGAAGGGCGAGCGGGGGAAAGCGCGCTCGCTCTCTCTCTCTTTTCGATCCAAGACGCCGTGACCTTTGTAACATTTCCAGTTGCGCGTTTAATAAAACTTACATGGACGCTTCCTGTTTTCTGTCGCTCCGGATTGGGTCCCGCCCCCGCCCCCCCGAGAACGAAGGTGAACAGGTTTACAAATGACGTTTCGCGTCAGCAGCTTCAACTGACTTTAAAAAAAAAAAAAAAAATTTTTTTAAGGTAAATATGAGTGAGTGTGAATTTTCCGCAAAAGCTGAAAACTAAAACAAGAGGAAATTGTTACCGGAAATAAAAACGTGTCTGAGCTGCGAGTTGGAGTGAGATATCTGTAGGGAAAACTCCTCGGACTGAAGCGATCAGAGATCAATCGCTGTGGGTTTTTACCGATACAGTATGATTGTAGAGTTTATTCTATCCTCTGTGGACACACGTGTGTATTCATTACACACCTCACACACACATACACACACACACACACACCTGTAACACATGTGCACTGGCTCTAATGTCAGGTCCAGATTTACTCTCTCTCTCTCTTTCACACACACACACACACACACACACACACACACACACACACACACACACACACACGTTCTCACTTTTTCCCTACATGGTCACGGGATTTAAGAAATAGAACAAAACTCTTTGGCACACTGTCCTAATTTCAGCCTAAAAAAAGGAGTTAGTGTGCTGTTTCCCATCAAACGTCTCATCGCCTCTTCGCCTTCCTTTTCTCGCTCTCTATCTGCACTTAAGAAAAAAAAAGAAAAAAAAATTGAAAGGGACGCTACACTCGTCTCCTAATTCGTTTTCCAGCAATCAGTTATAAAAATACAGACCAATCGTTCCAGCTGTCTGAAGTGAAGGAGACAATTACAGCCTGTTACTGGGGAGAGTTGGGGGGGGGGGCATGAGTGTATTTCTGAAAGAGTGTGTGTGTGTGTGTGTTGGTGAGTCGGTGAGATTCAGGGCTTGAAAGTACTTGGTCCTTCTCTCAACCCCTGCCGCGCCCCCCAACCAAGCACACACAACAAAGATGGGCGCAGCCAGTTCCCAAATTCCCAAACCTGATCCTGAGGCGGTTCTCAGTCTTGAGATGGGGATCATCAGGAAGTTCATTACAGCTCAGGAAAAAACTCTAACCATCACAAGGATTTTGCTCAAATGTTGGAAATTGAGTCACCGACCACGGAGAAACAAAAACATCAACACTGCAGCAGTGTGAAATTCATCTACAGCAGATTGTAGCGGATCAAAACGGGACTCAGGGGATCGTATCAGATCGTAGTAAATCATAGTAGACTGGAACGGAGTGTAATCGATCGTGGCGGATCGTACAATATTTTAGTGTATCATAGTAGATCGTAGTAGATCACAGTATATCAATGTAGTGGATTGCAGCACATTATAGCATATTATAGCAGATTGTAGTGGATCATATTGAATCTTAGCAGATCGTAGTAGATCACAGTATATCAATGTAGTGGATCGCAGCACATTATAGCACATTATAGCAGATTGTAGTGGATCATAGTGGATCATATTGAATCTTAGCAGATCGTAGTAGATCAGAGCAGATCGTAACAGATCAGAATGGATCATGGTACATCATAGAAATTGTAGTGGATCGCAACAGACTGTTGCAGATCGTTGTGGATCACAGTGGATCTTAGCAGATCACAGGACTCCATAGGTGGCTTTGTGCCTCTATTTCATCTTCATGTATATTCTGAAACAATGTGGCTGACCCGTTTGGATGGTTGCGTTTTCAGCCAAAGCCGTGGTCTATTATTTTTTAGGGAATTTGTGTAACATTTGTCATTTTACCCAGATGATTGGAAGTCATAATACTGATCCCATGAATCGCATGAATCACATAAATAAAATCCCATGATCCCATGAATCACTTAAATAAAACTGATTGATTTAGCTGCATGACCGGTTTAATCACACGGCTCTAATGTTCACGAGGAGAATTCTGAAGCGGAGGGATTGAGGTCGCTGATGCGATCCGTGACCAAAAGCACTCATCGCCGGCGGTTCGAGAGAAAGTGTATCAGGTGGTGAGGTGTCGTAGGTTCTCCCTGAGTAAATGGTGAAAGGTGCGCGGTGGTTCTTCATGAGTGAAGATGTCAGTACTGCGCTACATTTCGTAGCCAATGCGGCATTATGGCGTGTGATGTCAGAGAGTTGAGTGACCGAGGAGTAAGAATTTTGAATTCTGGATGGGATGCGCTCACAACCAGCCCGGGAATGTGAGACGGTACTCTGACTCTGGGGGTGTGTGATTCAAACGAAAGTGAAGACCAGCCGAGGTGTGTTAGGGCGTGGGCACTAAATATAGTGGGAGGTGTCGAGTCGTTTTCCGTAACAGCAGCTCTGAGCGTAGTGCCACACGTACACTGATGCGCTCGATTTACACACGAACATGTTATCGTTTCTATAGCAACAGACGAAGAATAATAAACTACAGTGTTTGTTTATTGATGTTTTGCAATGAGACGTTCATTTGACAGGAGGAGTCTCCAGTGTCGGCGCGCTGCAGCGGACCCTCCACGTTATTTTATGTTTCTATAAACGAATACAAGGTATGACTCGCGCACACACACACACACACACACACTTCATGAAGTACACACACATTTCTCCATTTAATAAGATAACGAGCTCATGTCAAAGCCTGGGGTCAACTATTTGAGCACACACACACTCGTAGACTTGCGTGTGTGCGTGTGTGTGTATGGCATGCAGTAGCACAGCAGCTGTCCGTGCTGTCACGCACACAGACGTGCACACACACACACACACACACACACACACACACACACACACACAGACATCAGTGGAAAATAACGGGAGCCGATGGTAATTAATAGCTTAACGAGATGACTCTCTCAGCAGGGTAATGTACACACACACACACACGCACACACACACACACACACACACACACACACACACACACACACACTCCGAGAGCTTTTCGTGAACCTGAGGAACAAAAAGAGTCTGAGTGTATCAGCTTACTAGAGGGTAATAAAGATGTTATAGCTGTTGACTTTGAGATAATTATCTTCAGTAAATGGTTCTGCAGTGTAAAAAGAATAAAACACCACCAGAGTGTGTGTGTGCGCGTGTGTGTGTGTGAAGACTTACCATCAGAAGTGGCGGTGCTGTTGTCCCATGCCTCCAGGATCAGTGTGTATGCTCGCTAGGGGGGGTTAAGAGAGAGAGGGGGGGGGGGGGGGGGATGTCAGTACACGCAGTTCTCAAACACACACACACACAAACACACACACACACAAACACACACACACACAGGTTGTCCTGAGACCACATTAAGGTTCTCACTGAGCCATATCGAGCAAGTAAACACACACACACACACACACACACACACACACACACACACACACACACAAACACATGCAGGCACATGCAGACCCAAATGCAAACAGTTCAGTGTGTGTGTGTGTGTGTGAATCATAGCAGTGTGAATATGAGAATAAGCTGCTTCCCACGCTATGGTGACTGATTAGCTCAGTAATAAACCAGATGATCACTGAGAAACTGTGTGTGTGTGTGTGTGTGTGTGAGAAGGAGAGACAGAGGTCAGGATCTCAAGATCATAACAGCGAGCTTCAGTTCTCCACGGTGGAGCCGAGCACTGCGGTGTATCCGAAGCCGCCATGTTGGATCCTGGATGTTCAGGATCGGCTCTGAAAGCAGGAAGTGATGCGATGGGTCGAGCGCCGCGCCGCCGTGTGACACGTTTTCTTTAGAAACAGGAAGTCGGGGAGGGGAGGAGAGGAGGGGGGGTCTTGAACGGCTCGACTGATTCCTGGCGCTGGAGACTCCTTCCGTAAATGTCTCTCTAAAGGACACGTCATCGTGCACGTTTTATATTGTTACTATGGTAACCATGAGATATGAGAACAAGCGCATTAATATAATCTCAGTGATCTGCAGCCGCTCTATTGTCAGAGCTGCGATTATAGAAAACTAATCAACATCTTCAGCGGTCCAAAAAAATAACTCAAACCTCAAAATCAAACCTCACCAGCTCAGCCCTGTTCAGACTAGACGGAGTTATAGACTGGACAGGTTTGGATGAGAACAGAGTAAATTGGCTTGGGTTAGACTTGATCAGATTAGGTAAAATTAAATTCCAATTGGATTAGAAGAAACTAATGCAGAATGGTTTCAGGTGGATTAAACTGGATTGGAATAGATTGAGTTGACTTGATTGAATTAGACTACACTGGATTAGATGGGATTAAATTGGATTAAATTTGACTGGATTGGATTAGATTGAATTGTAATCTGGATTGGAATAGACCGGAGTAGAATAAATTCAGGTGGATTAGACCGGATTGGATTGGATTTAACTGGTCTAGACTGGGTTGGCTTGGGTTAGGCTTAATTGGATTGGGTTAGACTGGGTTGGATTAGAATAGACTGGAGTGGAATGGACTGGATTAGACTAGATTTGACTGGGTTAAACTGGGTTAGACTGGAATGTGTTGGTTTAGGCTAAATTAGACTGGATTAGACCGAGTGAAACTGATTGGATTGGTTCCTCTGTATTATGTCGTTGCAGATAAACACCTGTCACAGACGCTGATTTACTGCGATAAAACATCATTGACGTGTTTGATGTTTTATCGCATTAGGAAACACCTCCAGCTAAACTAAAGTTAAACAGGGGGGGATTTTCTGAAACATACAAACCCGCCATTATTTCATGAACTCGCACAAACAGGTTCACTCCCTCAATCAAAGTAACACCTCGCTGATGCCTGAATATGGATCATAAAAAAAGGAACTAATAATCACATGACCTTGTTTTTTTTTTAACGGTTTTCACATCAGGTGCCAATGCATGATCTCTAGTAGAGACGGGTACACTCTCTCTCTCTCTCTCTCTCTCTCGCTTACCCTCAACTGTCAATCACGGCAACACCAACTGTGAGCACCTGTGACCTCATTAAGGTATGTTGCCGTCTGGATCCTTGTCCACTTTATTTTTATTTATTTTACTTTATGGATTCAATATGTACTCATAATGTGTGTGCTTGCGTGTGTGTGTGTGTGTGTGTGTTCTTCCTGGCAAGCTGATGTCACGTTAAACAAAGCCTCCCCAAGGCAGTGCGGTGTTCTTACTCTGCTGTCTCTTTTATCTGCTCTCGTTCTCTCCCTGACGTTTGTTTCATCCGACCAACAAAACAGCAAAACGGGTTTTGGTGAAGTTTAAAGATTTTCAGACTGAACTCCACGTGACTGTGTCAGACATCTGTAGGTCGTTCCAGACATGAACAACGGCGCCAGGTTACAGTAGCTCAACAGGAACGTCTACGACTAGCAGGTCTGTTCAGGATTACGGCTGCGCTCCCCAAATGGGGAGGGTCCTGGAGAAAATGGACCAAACTTGGATGCATGCTGATAACATAGGATCTCCTCTGCAGCTCAGCTGTGGATCTCCTCTCGCTTGTCCTTCTGCAAAATCTCACATCGATCACATCTGGTGAAACTTGAACGTTTTAACCAAAGCGAACTGCGATCCGTTCTGAACATCGAATGTGACACCAGACTGACCAAGAGGAACGCGATTAGACAAGACAACATGGAAAAGCGCTGAGAAAACTATTGCTAGACAGCTACTGAGAGGTTGAGGTCACGTTCACAGGTGACATCAACATCAGCTACAAGGAATCCTTCTTTAGCTCTCGACTGGAAAGCGTCGCGCGATTCGTGCTGGTCGGGACATTTGTGCTTTCTAAGAAAGTTTCATGGCCATCGTAATCTTGTAAGCCATCTCCGTCAAAAACATCTGGGCTGCAGAAGATGATACTTCAATTTTTTTCACTTGATCAGAGGAACCTTCACCCTCCTCTCATGGAGCAAGAGACAAAGACAAGAAAACCAAACTTCCACAAAGTCCAACGATGCCCAGCGTTACGCCGCATAAATACTTTACAAACAAATTATTTATCAACAACAGCGTTCCATCGTCATCTCACACTTTGTGATATTTGACTCGTGCTTGTAAATGTGTTTACAGTGTGTAAGACATTTTGACTTGAAGGTGTTAGTGTGTGGAAACAACTGAGACCATTTTAAGAAAGTTTCTCCCTTTTCAGTTGTAGTCGTGTGTGTGTGTGTGAAGATTTACAGTTCAGTGTTGATTAAGTGAGATCAGTAAACCGAGTTCGGACACAAAAGAAACAAAAGATTTTTTAGAATTTGATTTCTGAGATGAAAACTAAAAGATTTGTCCGCTTGAACAGGAGCATAAAAAATAGCCATCATGCTTTAAAAGAAAGCGATTTAATGGATTACGCAATTAACCCATCTTTCGCTGATTATGATTAACTGAATTAATGAGTCGGTTTTCGGTTCAGAGTCGATTTACACTTTTTTGAAGCCTTTCGTTAAACTTTCAAATGTTAAATTCTCTAAAATCACCAAAGTCCTTAAAAATACATCACAGTGTCTGCGAAAAAATAAAAACTAATTGTCTTCTGCTTTCTTCTTTGTTTATGGGCGGCTTGGTGCAACACCGCCACCTCCTGGGCTGGAGAGTGGAGCAGATGATTGGCGGGAAAAAAAAACAAATCAGGGCGTTATGCTGCACTTCAATGTGTATTAGACACTTTTATTCAATTTTTAGAACCTGAAGGAAAATAAACTGCTTCGAATTGAATCAAAAGTCTTGCTCTGATTCACCCCTCGCTTTGGTACACTGTATCGTATCGGGCGCTCCCTGTTGTCCCCGTCTCTGATCAACAATATCTGCACTGGGGCGATTCAGTTTATCACACTGACAGAAAGAAAGAAAACGCTGATGTATTTTTATTCGCACTCCATTGTTCCTTCATTCCTGCGTTAATTATGGTAAAATTAACTGTTGTGAAAATATCATACTAAAGTTATATAATGTTGGATCTTTTTTTTTTTTTTTTTTACACCAGATGAATCAGATTTAATTCCAACAGCATCTCAGTGTCTCATGTTCATTTACACTCTGACAACACACACACTTCTGTGAATTCACACACATTCACTCATTAAACTCACTAAGCACTCAGGAGTTACACAGTTAGGCCTATTGGTCACAGAGGTAAAAGTAGTTTGTGTGTGTGTGTGTGTGTGTGTGTGTGTGTGTGTGTGTGGACAGGCTGAAGAACCAGCACTGTTCTGGAATCGGTTTCTTCGTACTTCTTCAGACTTCTTATTAGTTTCAACCTCTATGGTTTTACAATCACAATATCAAAAAGACATCAATCAATCAACACTGAGGTTGGCTTATAGATCACACACACACACTTACACACACTTACACACACACTCTGCATGTATGGACGTCATTATATCCTGATTGGATTAAAGTGAATTGGACTGCATTGGATTAGACTGGAGTGAAATGGATTCAGTTGGATTGGACTGGATTGGATTAGAACAGAGTGGATTGGATTGGGTTGGATTAGACTAGATAAGATTAGATTGGACTGACTCGACTGGATTAGACAGGATTGAATTGGTTTGGATTAGACCGAATCAGATTAGATTGGACTGAATTGTAAACTAGATTGGAATAGATTCTGTTGGATTAGACTGGATTTGGGTGGACTGAACTGAATTGTATTGGACTGGACTGGACTGGATTGGACACGCAGAGTGTGTGTGTGTGTGTGTGTGTGTGTGAGACAGATCTATAATGTATAATGTCTATCTATGTTCATAATATCTCATACACTAATTCTACACTGATCACAAACTCACAAATCTGTACTTAAAAAAAGAAAAGAAAGTATTGGCACCCTTTAATAATGTTTGTACCGCACGTCTTTCAGTCCCTTCATCAGCGAGTCGTCTGTTCATTTATACGACAGTGTGATGGCACTCACGGACCCAGAGGAAAGATTTAGGCGATGATAAAACCCGTGTAAATAAAATAAAATAAAATCTCTGCTGTGTGATTTCTCAGGGATTGTTTGAGATTGTTTGTTTTGTTGTCTTTTTGAGTTAAGCTGTGAAACACAACATGCCAAAGAATTTCTCTAATCTTTTTCGATCTGTTCTGGATATTCGGCAACGTTGCATGTCGAAATTGATCACACGGGTCACTCCCACACAAGCTCTCTCTCTCACACACACACACACACACACACACACACCACTCTTTCGCTCTCTCTCTTTCGGTCTCCTTTTTCCCATACATCAGTGTGAACATGTTGGGTCTCGTCTCTCGTGCTCTCTCGCTCTCTCTCTCACACACACACACACACACACACACACACACACACACACACACACACACACACACACACACACACACCTTTTCTTATCTCCAGAGCCTGACCGAGATTCAACATTATCACTGTTTAGCTTCTGCTTTACATCCTTCTTCAGTTCATGTCAAAGACGGATTATCAGTCTGATCTCACGAGCGCTTCGGCATCCAGATGGATGGTGTGTGATTATTCCTTCTTCATGTTTCCTGTCGTCTTCCTCACCTCCCTACTCCGTGCACAAACTCCTCATGAATAAAAGACGTGTTCAGCTCTGATCTTCACCTCAAACAGTAACCACACATCTATAATCACTTTAATCACTTAAAACAATCTGTACAACACGGCGAATCCCACCGAACTGAATGATCAGAACTGGAAACTAGAAATTAAAGTCTTTAATATGAAAACTGACTCAGTCACATGATTCGTTTAACATCTGAGGAGGAAACACAGCTGAGTGGCGCAAACAAACAGTAGGATGCACAAGTTCTCCTTCATCAATACTTCTGCCTTCACACGTTTTCACTAAATGAAAAATGCAATTTTATACGTCAGTATCATCTTTGCTAAATTACATTTATATTCATAAAGAGCTTCTATACATCTTTTATGTATTCCTTAAGTTTTGAATCGTCGCTTGCGTTCGTTTTCATTCATCGCTTTCCACTTCACATGAAAATTAACACCATTTCATTCAGTCTGTATTTTCTATCCCTTATTATTTTCCTTTACTTTTAAAGGCAAACGCTTCTACATCAAGGTGATGTCTGTCGGGGAAAAAACAATGTGCAGCATCAGTGGTGTGACCTACACGCACGTGATTTGAATCATCTCAATCAGAAAGATTTAGGCGTTAGGGGTTCGAATGTCAGGTTCGCACCCCGTGATGGGTGTACACCCCGGTCTCCAGGCGCCACACGACCCTACACACGACTTTACACACGACTTTACACACGACCTTACACACGACCTTACACACGACCTTACACACGACCTTACACATGACAAGAGCTGGTGTCCAGATGGAATAAAGGCCACGTGTGTGTAACCTGATCCTGAATACACCTAACTTTCAAAGCAAGCATCGCCGACTTGGAATATTCAAACTGTGAGTCACGTGACCTAAATCATCTGTATGTAACGTTGTAACTATTGACCTACGGTGACGTTACAATATAAAATTATTTTTGCACCGAATCAAAACGTGTTTTGATTCTGAAGCTGAATCGAAGCTTTTCTGTTTAACATTTCGATGTTTTCTCTCTGTAGCAGTAACAAGCTTGTGCGCCACCCGCTGGAGGAAATTGTAACTGCATGTTAACCCCATTATTTTTTATTTATTTTTTGCAGATCCGTTTCTTCCCTAAAAACGTGGAATCCATCTGTAGCTTCTTTAATTCTTCTGTACATCAGAATAACACATCTGTATATGAGACAGACGATCCAGCCCTGTCTCGATGTCTTCGCCGCGTCCTGCGCAACCGTTCCGTATCAGAGAAACACAAGGGAGACACTGGAGCTGGCGCTGAGTGAAGTGAAGCGAATTGAAAACTGTTGATTCTGGTGTCAGAACAACAACAACAACAACAACAACAACAAGGTGAGACAGAGCGTGTGTGAGAGAGGCTCGGCGTTTACATGCGCTGATCTGCTCTGCTTCTATCCAGATATGTATCGGGGTTTTCTAATCCTCTGTGTGTGTGTGTGTGTGTGTGTGTGTGTGTGTGTGTGTCCTAGAGGCAGGACTGTGATCTAAAAATAAATCGAAATACGCTTCTTTTGTAAATAAATTACTACATCGATCACAAGAAGCTCAACTACATCACATTTTTTTATCAATCCTTGCACATGACTACATTTGCTATTTTCTTGCTAACGTGACTTTTTCCAATCGCACAATTCACTGTGCAAAAAAAACTATATTCTTTAAACTATTAAAAATGTCCATTAATGGCAATGAATGACTATAACAGTTTCATTATTCAAAAGCAGGAGCACATTTCCACACTCGCTAGCTCCGCCTCACAGCGACCGGCGATTTTATCGCTAGTAAGTTAAATTAAATTAAGATTAAATTAGATTAAACACCACATCATCATTTTCAGCTTTGACGTCACATGAATTTGTCAGACTCAAAATGTTACCCGACGTCGGTCCGATTCCTGTTACGACCTGAAAAGACGTTTTCAACAGGAACGAGGGTCATAAGCTACATCTCGTTTCGAGTCGTGCAAACAGACGATTCAAAATCAGAAATCAATTAAAAAAAAAGAATCCTAGCATTCAATTCAGCGTCCTCCAGGACTTCACCACCACATCTGGAGTGCTGATGCGTTCACGTTACATGACACGTGTCATTCGACAGATATGTAGATCAGATAGTGGACACAAACACACACACACACATGCTGTATTATTCAGGCTTGTTTTAGACTCGTCAGAAAATCGCAGTCAGGCTGAAACCAAAACTAGTCTGCTGTGCCGCTGTGTGTGAGCGAGCGGGATTATTCCAGCATTCCCACGCTCCTGTCTAGTTCAGACTCGTTAGTGATGTAGCTGAGTTTGAGGAACTGTCGGAGTCAGAATTCACACAGGATGACGTCACTGAGGATATTTCAACATCTGGAGATTTTCCAGTGTTTTCAACAGAACTCATATTTACATTCATGCATTAAAAAAAAGAAAAGAAAGACAGATAAATAAACGGATAAGTTTCCATAGAGATCGTTGTACAGGCGGATGGATGACGGACAGATAGACTCACCGGCCAGGCGAACTGGAACGGAATGATTACAGTCCCCACGCTGGTGCCTTTGTTCCGGTTATTACTGAATCCATCGAGCCGAATCGAGTTTCCTCCGAGGACGGGTGAGCTAGCGGTTCCGTACGAGCACGGGCCAGAGGTCATGACCTCCACCTGGTACTCCTTCAGACACACCTTGAAATACGTGTTGCACTCCACAGCGCCGCACTCCTGGCCCCGCCCCGCGCCCTTCTCTCCGCCGCAGCACCCGCCGTTCGCCAGCTCCCCGTTCCTGTTGTCCACGCCGATCACACGCAGCTCCACGTACCCGGACGCCAAGCACACCTAAAGGGAGACGCAGTGATCAGGGGGACGCTCAGGGACGTAGCAGCATCAGCTATCACACTGTGCGTGAGATCAGATTGAACAAGTCAGGCATCCAGAGATCAGATTTCAACCGAAATTAGATTTCTTAGAGAAACACAGCAGATTGGATCAGATCTGATTCATGGGAGAGAAAATCTGATTTCTGGTGATTTTTACAGCTTTAGTGTTGAGACTGCAGAGAGACCTCCCTGCGCAAAAAGTATAGAAATAAAAGACTTGTCAAGAGATAAACAAATGTATATATTCAATCTGCTGTGTGAACTGAACATCACTGTCTGATACTGTTTACTGTAATCTCAGGTACCGGTGCAGTCCGGTGAAATCAAATCAGTGCGTCCCAATAAAAACAAGACTGACTGGTTTAGAATAATAATAATGATTATGATTATTATTGTTTTTATTATTATGTAAATATACAAATATCTCTATTTCCATCAACAAGTACAGGTTAAAGCGTAAGAAAAAGATATCATTTACATTTCCTCATTAAGGTGAGATCATTTATGAGACTTAATGAGTAATTAAGCTTTACAGCATAACGAGCACCAAAATTCCGTTAGAATCCCTTATTTCGAATTTAAATTTTCAAACGCACCGCACGCGATCAGAAATAACGGTCACAACGGTCCTAACGGTCTCTCTCTCTCTCTCTCTCTCTCTCACTCTCTCTCTCTCTCACTCTCTCTCTCTCACCTCAAACCAGAACGTCAGAATGAGGCAGACCGAGTGCAGGGAAGCGCGCGTGCCGCTCCACATGACTCCGGTGAGGCTTCACGGTGAGCACGCGGACAGCGGGACGCGGTGCTCCATCATAAGCGCGCTCCCGAGAGCTGAGCACGTCTGTCACGCCGCGCGGCACGCGAGAGGGTCGTGAGGAGAGGAGAGGAGAGAAGAAGTAGCGCGCGAGTGTGGAAAAGTTACGAGCACACTGACCGGATCGCGCGCTCCCACTGACGCTCACCTACGCCCTCCCTGCCTCACGCGCTCACTCACACACGCGCAGACAGAGTGCGTGCACATTGAGTGACACATGAACGAGCCAATCACAACCCGCGTCACCTTAACAGGGGCGCCGGGCAGCCAATCACCGAGGAGGTAGGCGTGACTATTTGGGATTATTTGAACACTTTTATGACTAACTTAAATTAAATAACAGTAATTAATATTACTATAAATAAAAGTTTTACTCGACTTAACCTGGTTAATTTTAACTAGTAAAAAACATCAATAAACAATAAAAGAATATTGTTGAAAGTCATTGTACTTAATGTAAATGAGTGAATAATATGGAATAACAGTAAAGCTGGTAAAAGTCCAACTGCCAGTAAAGGTATAAGTTTTGCCTAAAAACTAAAATTCACTTATACCACTTCAGCGCTGTTGTTTCAGCCAAAGTGAAAATATGAACTAATCCCAATAAAAAATATTCACTTTATCTTTTCTCATTAATATCTATCGGTGCAGGTGTGTGTTTACATTGAGACAGTAGCGCATTAGTAGATCATTTTAAAGCAGATTATTAAATCCCACACATAACTGTTCATAACATCACTTTTACCCAACATTGTGATGTCACTTGTGGTGCAGATTCAACTTCAGGCAGAGATCTAAGGACTGCAGAAGATTTCACAGCATCATACAAAACTGGCTGGACAAAATGTAATGAAATGTTTGCAGTATTTAGATTTCTGCTTGAAGTTTAGCCAGACATACAGACAGAAAGCTCGCTCCCAAGACAAAAGATATCATTACAAGAGCAAATGTTCAGACTTTTCTGTACATTCTTTTATCTATCTAGATAATAATATAAAATAAATATATCATATACAGTATATATGTGTGTATATATCTGTATTTGTAATAATAATAATAAAAAGAAGAAGAGAAGACAAATATTTTTTAATGGACATCTATAGTTAAACATTAAAATTTATTAAAAGCTTTATTTTAAAACTTTCAAACCTATATTTTATTTTAAAACTTAAAAAAAATATTTTTTCTTAAGACAAGCAGACAAGTGTTACTGTCAGTGTATGAGGTGTTAACATGGGTTAGAAGACGAACAACAACAACGACAAGAAGGCATAGCATATACTGTACATTAACTGACGTGATTTCTAACAATCATTTCTAACATATTTAAAAGCACTTAGACAAGCTGAAACCGTCCTGTCCTAACCTCATTGCTGGATTCACCAAGAACAAAGACTGTTGATTTTTTTGGTTTCTTAGATACACTGATGACATTTTTGGCATGCGCAATCAAGAGCGAGAGAGAGTGATCTGGCAGTTTCTTTCTTCTTTATCCAGAATTTCACCCAGCCCTGGAGCACAGATTGCATACCCTGGCTTGAGCATCACATATCTGAAGTCAGAAAAATCTTCTTTTACTACCACCATCCATTACAATCTCACAGACGTTTGCAGGAATTATACAATATAAAGCAAACACATATAATTTGAAACTGAAGCACATTTCCATTTAGAACGAGAGCTTCCTTGAGAAATGTAAGAACATGTTCACAGCAGAGGACGTCCTGAAGACGCCTCGCACCAATCCCTTGCTAAGACGGAAAGAAATCTTTCTAATATCCAAATCATATTATGGCCGGTACTGTACTGCAGAATACTCCAGAATAATCGCAAGGCTGTGTCATAATTTTAAAGACTATAATAAAATATCCATGTAGTTCAAAACAAACCCCATGGGTTGAGTGCGTGAAGGCATCTGGGCTGACGTGTGTGTGTTTGCGCCCTCTGCTGATGCTCATCCTCTCCGGTGATGCACTGCAGCAGATCTGGACTCACAGAGTCTGATTTATCAGCTTCAAAAGAATCTATTGTGCAACATTTATCTTATCATTTACATCATATGTTCATAGTCTGGACGCTCTTAAGTGTTCTTCAGTCATCCTGCTGGAGGAGCATGAAAAGATTTGACATGGGATCCTACCTCAGAGTGCTTCGTGTTTAGAACGTGTCCACCTTGAACCCTTTGAATAAACTGTGAGTTAAAAAAAAAAAAAAACCAAGTGCCAAGACAGTTGAGTGAAACTCCTGATTCTATGTATTAGGAGGAAAAAAATGACAACAACAAATTTGAAGTCTGTTCTATTCACTTACCCGTGTATTTTACTTAATAAATACACTAACTTACACTTACACTTCAGAACCTTTTCAAAAACATGTCAAAGCAAACAACACAGCTTGTGATGATACACTTTCTCCAAGGTTCTTTGTGGGTTTTTGGTATACACAGGGTCTTCCTAAAAGGGTCTACAAGTGCTGAAACATTTCAAGTACAGTATCCATACAGTAGGAGCATACTGCACACAAAGCTCTGTTTTAGTTTTAAAAAAAAAAGAAAAGAAATAAATTCATGAATAATGGAAGGATAAAAGGAGAAAGAAAATGGAGTGCAAAATTCCAATTCTTTAGTAACTTTTAGGTGTACTTCATTTGTTTAATTGCACAAAGTATTGAAGGATCTATGTAGTGTTTTTCTTTTGCAAAGAATTTCATGTTTTAAGAAACAATTATGCAATGAATCCTTAAAAAAAAAAAAAATCCCAGGAGTGTATAAAATACACACACACACCAGGTCTACTGTCTATGAAACCATTTCTACGGAATGATGGATTGATTTAAGAAATCAGGCAAAGAGTTTCAATAGAAGGATGGAGGGATGAAAGAGGAGAACAAAAGTGGAGCAGAAACAAAGAAACAGTGTCTATTTTAAGTCTAGACAGCTATACTATTTATAGCATTTTGAGCTTTTAGACAAAGAATTGGGATGAAAAGCAAGGGATTAAAAACAAGGGATAAAAGAGGGGTAAAAAAAAGAGGGAAGGCATCAGATTAGACTCAGGAACCTTGACACACACACACACACACACACACACACACACACACACACACACACACACACACACACACACACACACACACACAGAGCAATGTTTCTTGTGATCTTTGCTTGTCCAAACAGAGGGTATTCGCGAAGGCAAACGGGCCGACCGTGAATCGAAATGGTGGAAATGGCGATGGTGGTGACATTTTCAAATAATAAACAAATAAAAAGAAAAACTACACAGGTAAACTAAGAAAGCAGGAAACCAACTGTTCTGAGAAAAGCCAACATTTATTGTATAATAGCTTAAGTACTAGTTGTTGATGAGAAAAGAGCTTGCAGAAATAGTTAAAAGGTGAAAGGATCATCTTTAATGTAATCAGTGATATTATTATTATTTCAGTAGCTTATTTTAAAGTAGATTATTAAATCCACCACATAACTGTTTATAACATCACTTTTACTCAACATTGTAATGTCCCTAATGGTGCAGGTTAAACTTCAGAGATCTAAGTATTGCAAAAGATTAAATAAATTCTGTCCAGACAGATATTATTAAAAAAGTGATTTCTGACCAATGTACAGACAAAATCTTTACAGATCAGATAACATTAGATAGATAACAGAAATAATAACAATGGATTATTTTTTTCCTGTTCAAATCTAGTCAGCTGTAGCGCTATCATAAATGCTTAAAATCTTTTGTTTTCTGAAACGTCCCAAAATATAAACATTTTCTGAGGTATTTTATTCAATTGACTGTATTTATATTTATCTTTTAATATCCATCAGCTTTAAGAAATAAACAAGCATCCGCTATGACTGCTGAAAATGAGCTAGTTAGCTAGCTAACTAAAACTGCCTGCTATTAAAAGCTAGCATGCTATCCTAAACATGAGAATTCGTGTCTATACACGGTTTTGAAAATGTCTCTCATACTAAACAGCATAATTTATTTCCGATCAAGAGTTAAACAAGAAAACCTAACAAGAACAAAGCTGTCATGATGTATGTTGTTTTCTGAGTGCTAGTTCAAACAAACAAGCCGTTAGCAATCTGTTAGCAAGCTGCTAGCTGCCGTATCAACAACAACTCTCATCAATATGGTGTTTTTTTTATATTCCAGTGATTTCTAAACCCTCCTATATCCTTTCAGTAATTTAACGAAGAAGTTTTGGATCACAGCCATTAAATTCAGCTCTGATAAAAAAATGTAAAAAACGTGGGAACGTGTGTGTGGGAACTTTTCGGCTAAACGCTAACAGAGCAAATGAGCGCTCGTATCGCTAACACTTTAAACGGTTTAACAAGATTAGAGCGGAAGATAGGGTGTGTAAGTCTGTAATTAGTCGTGTTATCAGACCCGGTCTATCTGCACTTCAGTAAATCCCCACGTTCTCCCTGTCGCGCTGTTTACTAAAAAAGAAAAAAGAAAAAGTGACGTCCCAAATCTAATCTCGTTCTCTGACTCGGTCCATTCTGTTCAAATAAAGAGAGGAAATTTCCTTATGCAGAGCCATTGTTGCTGCTTCGCTGAGCCGAGTCAAGAAAATATAACTGAACAATTTGCGGCACAATCTGAGGAAATGCGGAACAAACGCGGCGTGCTCGTAACCTTGACAATGTTTAATATGTAATGAAGTCAGAGAGAAGTCGTTAACGATTCTTAAGTAAACTGTATTTACAGCGGAGTCGAGCGATTAGCCATATCTGCACTCGCGCATGCCGAGGGCACCTTGTGAGCTCGAGGATTTCTGTCTCAGAAGGTACCAAAACTTTAGGGTTTTTTTTTCTGGTCTGGTTTTTTTTTCAGTAAAGTAAAAAAAGAAAAACAAAAAGGGCATAGAGATAGGGACCTGGAGCCTTGAGTGCGCACACACACACACACACACACACACACACACACACACACACACACACACACACTATGTGCAATTTGGGAACGCCAATTAAAGTAATCTTCATGTCTTTGGACTATGGGAGGAAACCAGATTACCCTGAGGAAACCCACTAAGGAGAACATAGGAACTGCACACACACAGACCCGAGGCAGAAATTGAACCCTCGTCCCTGGAGGTGCAAGGCCACAATGTGCCTCCATGCCGCCCTATATTCACACACACATATATACATATAAATATATTTTATTTTCATGTGCTATTTTTATATACACTTGCACACTCACAGATGGAAACCCCACGTCTATCACCGAGGGTGTTAAGTTCTTTATTTTGTTCGGTTGTGTGACTGATGGCACACTTGACCTTTGACCTCGTACAACAGCCATGCCTCTCCCCCGATGCCCTGCTGTCTGCCGGATGTGTTTGATGAGCTTTAGGTTGTGTGTGTTCGTCTTTCAGCGCTCTTTAATGACTGACGGTGAAGATCAGAGCAATGACCTGATGTCTGGGGATCAAACGGCCAGCACTCTGTCTTAAAAAAAAAAAAAAAAAGCGAAGCTCTATCACCGTGTGTGGCGAGACGAGACGAGACGAGACGAGACGGGAGAGACGCTACAGCCGCATCGCCACCTGCTTCACTGTTTCATAAAGAGAATAAAACACAAAGTTGATCATTTCTAGCACATTTGAAAGGCAGGACAGAATAAACAAATTGTACTTTTTAACACTGATATTAAATGTTTCAGTGATTTTACACTTTGCACTTTTTACACATTACATTGCATTATTAATAAGTTGTTCATTGATTGTTAATTGATAGTTATAATCGACTGCATCTGTTTATCACAAATCCCTCATACAAGTAGTCTAAATAAAAAAAGAATGTATAAGTAGATTTACATTAATTATTGTTATTCAGTTTTATTTATAGGCGTAGTGTCTCCTTGCACCTCCAGGGTCCGTGTGCATGGAGTTTGCATGTTCTCCCCGTGCTTGGTGAGTTTCACCTGTTTCCTCCGGTTTCCTCCCACAGGTTAGGCTAATTGGTGTTCCCAAATTGAAAGCCAATTGAAACTGCCCGTTGTATGTGAATGAGCATGTAGGTGTGTGTACTGTATGTGTGTGTGTCCAGGGTGTACCCTGCCTCCTGCCCTAAGTAGCCTGTGATAGGTTCCGGGCCTGTAAACGATGAGTGACTTAGTTTTACAGTACAAACGTAACATTTATACACAAGTTTACTCACAGATTGATAAATGTTTCGATATATTTATTGATTTTCCATAAAATCACCTTCAGTTCAAAAACTAATGAAGTGATGTCATATCTGGTTCTGTTTGGTCCAAAGCTTTTATCACTTTTTTTTTTTTTGTTCTGCAGACTTGCAGTTTTAAGAAATTTCCATCTAACGAAATCTGCTTATTAAAGACGGCATTATTTTGTACCATACATACTGAATGTATATGTATTTATACTGTATACTTACATTTCCTGTCAGTTGCGAGGATGGATCATACGTTGAGCGAACCTGTTCGTTAAAGACATCGCACAGATTTTTGATCGGATTGAGATCTTGGGAATTTCAACATCTTTCAACTCTTTGTCGTGTTTCTCAAACCGCTCCCGAGACGCGTGTGTGCGGTGTGTCAGAGCACATTATCCTGCTGAAAGCGGACACTGATAGAGGAGTGTAACCTGGTCAGGGTTCCCAGAGCATCACTCTGCCTCCACCTGCTCGCCATACTTTTTAATGTATAAGAAAGTGTGATTCATCAAACCAGGCCACCTTCTTCTGTTGCTCCGTGGTCCAGTTCTGAGGCTCACGTGCCCAGTGTAGGAGATTTGGGTGGAAGATGCGGGTCAGCATGGGCACCCCGACCGGTCTGCAGCTACGCAGCTCCATATGGAGATAACTGTGGTGCACTGTGTGTGTTCTGATTCCTTTCTATCAGAACCAGTGTTCACCTTTTCAGCACTTTGTGCTACAGTGGCTCTTCTGTTGGATTGGACCAGACACCCCAGACTGCACTCCCCATTGCATCGGACACCTCGTCTGCTCATGACCCTGTCGCTGGTTTTCCTTCAGCGGAGCACTTTTGGTCGGACCTGACCACCGCAAACAGTGAACGCTGCACAGAACCGGGTGTTTTTGAGCCGCTTTAACCCAGACGTCTAGACATCACAAACTGGTCCGGATCTTCACACTTGCCCATTTTTCCTGCATCCAACACAACAACATCATTAAGAACCTACTGTTCTTTTCTTTGTTGCCTAATATATCCCACCCCCTGACAGGTGGCGCTATAACAAGATAATCAGTGTTATTCCTTCACCTGTCAGTGGTGTTAATGTTAAGGCAGACCGGTGTACACATACAACGCATAGTTCCTGCATTTCACATAAATTCACGGACAGAAATAATGTTATAGCGTATTACAATACAATACAACAGCAGAAACATTTTGTCTGTTGTGATGCTTAATTGAGGGACACACGCACAAGTGAGCACAATCAGCAACGAGTCAGCTTCGAACCTTAACCTCAGGTCACGATTTGACAGATTTCTGTAAATGCACATTGATTTTATTAATAATTAGTCAGTGTATTTGTTCTAATTCTATATCAAAGGAACGTTTAAAAAAAAAAAAATTTATTATTATTACAGCTTTCGGAAGCAAGAGCATGTTTCTATGTGCGTGTTTAGCTCTTATCAGCTCCAGCAGCTGTGCCAATCATTCGTTAGTGTAGGGTTATACAGGAGGGCGGAGACTCTTTCACACACCCATCCACATATATACACACACACAGACATTGTGTTGGTCAGGTGCTGATGAGAATAGACGGAGACGCACAGACTGAGTGTGTATTGTGTTGTCTGAGAGATCCCTGTGGACTGTGTGTGTGTGTGTGTGTGTGTGTGTGAGACAGATCTATAAAGTATAATGTCTATCTATGTTCATAATATCTCATATTAGAGTTATTAAAGCGTGAAGTAACACAGACACCATCCTGACCTGACATGACATCATCTGTCAGCAGAACTTGTGTTAGAAGGTTTTAAACGCCTCCGCTCTTGATTTGCCATTTTATTTACTAATTTTTTCTGCGAGCTTGCATTACAGACTTTCTCAAATTGTACAACAAACATCTGACTCTCCAACTCTCTATCGAAACATTAAAAACAGATCTCCAGGTTAAAAGACAGAAAGCCGCGCACGTGCGGTGTTCTGGAACATCGGCTCTGTTTTTCACTCCTCAGTCACTCGGCGTTCCGTCGGCTGCCGAGCGTTTCCGAGCAGGAACCCCGCGCAGGGGAGGAAATTTTCTTGGTCCCTGCTTGAGTTCCTGTGTAATTGTTTTACACGTTTAGACATTTTTTGGCATTAGGTAACATTTCCTGCTATTTAAGGTCGAGGAGAAGAAAAAGAAGGGAGCGTAAAGAGGAGGAGGAGAAATACAGAGAGAGACAGAGAGAGCTGTGATCTGTAGGTTGGGGAATTCCACAATCGTTGCACCAGGAAACAACGAGTATCATCAGCGCCTCGTGCCTCCCTTCGCAGAACAGAATTTAAACAACCATCTTCTAAACTTCCTTTTTCTTTTTTTGAAGCTCACCGTCACGCATTCCATCTGATCAGGAAAAAAATGATAACGACATGGACAGAACTGGATCATCACTCAAAAAAAAAATAAAGAGATAAAGTTTAAGAAAGTATTATATTAAAAATATGGCTGCTGATTCTATTTTTTTGTAGATCAAAGATTAAACAGTCCAATCCCATCTAAATAATTAAAACTGGATGCTTTCTAATGTTGCTCCATACTTGATCTAATTTTACATTTAATTTGAATCTTTTTTGCATCTTTAATCCCAAACCACTTTACAAATAATGAACAAAACTGTGATGTGTCTTACTGTTTTCACCTGCATGGAGTAATTTAACACTTTTACACTTCGTTTGAGTCAGTATGCACACTATAGAGGGTCTGAGTGTTACCCCAACACAATACTCCGAGTGTTAATCCGAAAAAAAAAAAACTCAAAGTGTTAATCCGAAACAATACTCTGAGTGTTACTCTGAAAAAATACTCTGAGTGCTAATCTAACACAATACTCCGAGTGATAATCAGTCACAATACTCCGAGTGTTAATCCGAGTCAATACTCTGAGTGTTACTCTGAAAAAAATACTCTGAGTGTTAATCCGAAATAATTCCCCGTGTGTTAATCCGAAACAATTCTCAGTGTTAATCCAACACAATACTCCGAGTGTTAATCCGAAGAAAAAAAAACTCAAAGTGTTAATCCGAAACAATACTCTGAGTGTTACTCTGAAAAAATACTCTGAGTGCTAATCTAACACAATACTCCGAGTGATAATCAGTCACAATACTCCGAGTGTTAATCCGAGTCAATACTCTGAGTGTTACTCTGAAAAAAATACTCTGAGTGTTAATCCGAAATAATTCCCCGTGTGTTAATCCGAAACAATTCTCAGTGTTAATCCAACACAATACTCCGAGTGTTAATCCGAAGAAAAAAAAACTCAAAGTGTTAATCCGAAACAATACTCTGAGTGTTACTCTGAAAAAATACTCTGAGTGCTAATCTAACACAATACTCCGAGTGATAATCAGTCACAATACTCCGAGTGTTAATCCGAGTCAATACTCTGAGTGTTACTCTGAAAAAAATATATACTCTGAGTGTTAATCCGGAAAAAAAAACTCTGATTGTTAATCTAACACAATACTCCAAGTGTTAATCCAGCACAATACTCCAAGTGTTTTTTCGAAACAATATTCCAAATGTTACCCCAACAAAATACTCCAAGTGTTAATCCAGCACAATACTCCGAGTGCTAATCCGAAACAATACTCCAAGTGCTAATCCAGAAAAAAAAATACTCAGAGGCTTAATCCGACACAATACTCCGAGTGTTAATCCAAGAAAATACTCTGAGCATTACTCTAACAGAACACTCTTGGTGTTAATCCGACACAATACTCTAGATGTTAATCCTACACAAAACAACAACATCACAGCACATGATGTTTATTAACACAATACTCTTAGCGGTAATCTAACACAACACTCACTAGGTTTTAATCCAAAAGAACACTACAGTTGTTGATACATCACAAAAATGTGTTAAACACAACACCATAAGTAATCCAACACAATACAACATACAACACCACACTACACTTCACAACACTCTTGGTGTTAATCTACCACAACCCTACATGCCTGGGGTTAATCCAACACTCTGGGTGTTGCTGTGTATCCGGTGTGATCCACCTCGAGGCTCGACATGTTGTGTGTTGCGAGATGCTTTTCTGCTCACCACAGCTGTACAGAGTGATGATGTGATTAACTGTAATGTTTCACTCGGCCCGATGTCTCTCACCTACAAGGCGTCTCCTGGACGTGTTCGCCGTGTGTTAAAGTTTAAACCACAACAGGCTTCCCTGCGGAGAGAGGCCACCGGATGTGACGGCCAAAGTGAACACGCTGGAGCTGTGTGATGTGATTACAGCGCTCATTCGTTTATCTGTAGTCAAAGCGTTATCCCGCTCAGCGCGGTTTAACGCTGGTTACTACTGAACTACTGCTGCTGTTTGTAGATTTTGGGAAGCAGAACCAAGTAAGTTGATTCGTAACCATCATGAGCAGGTACGAAAAGGTGCAGGATTTAAAAACACACGCACACACTCTCACACACGTGCACTCCTCTCAGGCGCCATGTGAAGACCGAAACACGACTGTGAAGGTTCTGTAACATCAACAGTTGTCTGTCGAAAACCATCCAGGTATTAAAAACCCAAACAGACGTGTCAGATTACCAAAACTAAATGATATCTTTCAAATCCAGGACATTTCACGCTGTGTGTGTGTGTGTGTGTGTGTGTGCACGTAGGAGTCTACTCAGAAAAGAATCTGCTTTTGATAAAAGATAATACAAAACAAGAGAACGAAAAGTAAGGTGAGGAAGATTCGGTCTCTACATGTCTGATAACTCACACATGCCAAACCCGGGACTCGGCACGATCTTTATCAGGCAGAAGATAAAGAGTGAGAAAACAAACAGACTAAATAAAAGCGAACGGCAGGATAAGATGCGATGGGTTTTTTACGGGCAGCAGGCTCGGGGTCGTCGCCGAGGTCCGGCCGCGTTGATGGTTGAGCTGATCTCTGTTCGTCTTGGAGACACGCTCTACCTTCATGGTGGTTTGCATGCCATCACCGAGGGAAACCACGGAACCGAATAAACACCGATCGTGTCCGTGAGATGGCTATTTTCAACACCGACGTCATCAGCCGGCGTTAATGTAGCGTAGTAATAACCGCTACGCTACGTTCTGCAGTTTAACCACTTTAGTCTGAAGTCTCAGATGAATGAATCAGAACTTATTCAGGTGCTGAAATGTCTCAGTGGTGCGGTGTGTAGAGATGTTATCCATGTGTAAAGGCTGAGGAGCTGACAGAGGAGGGAAAAGTGATTCACCTAAGCTTCTGTCCTCATTTCACACCAAACACAAAACACACACCAAAGCTTTTGCTATTTAGAAACAATGATTTGTAGCCATTCTAGCTATTCGTTTATTTTCTGTTCGTCTTGGATGAGGAACCGTTCAGAGTTATTATTATTATATTATTTTTCTTTAACATCGGCCCGTGCTCTGGTTCATTCCTGTAATACCACAGCACCCTGCTGCAAAACACATCTGTTCTCACATCTGTTCCAGCAGCTACAACCAGATGTGCACCAGCCTCTCTTTATTCTCTCTCCTGAAATTGATTAATATTTCAAAACTGTCTGCCATCTCTTCTGCCTCTTACAAAGCCCCGGCACTGGAGACTCCTTCCCTAAACGCCGAACAAATGTCTCTTTACTTTTACCAAATTTCATACGGAGCATCCCTGAATCTGATCCGTTACTATAGAAACGATAAGCACATTAACATAAACCAATCAGAATCCAGGATCGAACAGCGCCGCCATTACAAGGCTCGAGCAAGACGCCGGCGGTAATAAACGATCGCTGCGAGTAGCCGAACCTGTACGACTCCGTTGTTAATGTTTAACTCGTTCCTGATGCGCTGAGAAATAATCATCAAGAAAATATTAGCTAATGTGTAATAGGAAGGCGTGATGCGTTCAAGCATTTATGCTAGTGGAGGAAGGTGATGTGGATGCTAGTTATGCACGTCTGTGGCGTGAGGGTTTAGTCAGCATTCAAGAATGATAGATTAATTGCAAGAATTTTATAGACAGATAGAAAGAAACTGGTGTACAATTCTGAGAAAAGAAAGCGTGTGGATATTTCTGCTTTGTGCTAACGCGTTTATTTTCTCGGCCACCTCGAGGTAAAGAACGAGCAAATCAAATGCTAACACTTCGTGATTGACTTTGACAGAGTACGCGCCAATTAGCATGATACACCAGAAGTTTGTGGACAGCAGAGCACCAGTGAGCGGTTATATCTGTGAAGAACGTGGACTTTCCCTATGACGTCATCGTAAAGCCGCATAGCAAAGTCTTAAATATCCCACAAAATCCCTACAAGTTCTCGCTTGCTACTTTGACACACACACACACACACACACACATTGAGTTCAGACATACAGTACGAGTCAATATTTCACCAGTGAAATCACTGGCATTTAAATGGCAGAACATATGATGTTCTGCATGCAAGACTGTGTGTGTGTGTGTGTTCATTTATTCATAAAAGAAGTGAATGAAATGCACATAAACAATTCCACGTCACTGTAACAGGTTCACGTTTTTATAACGGGTGTATAACGTGTTAAGCTCACTGAGCCAGTAGGAGTGTGTGTCTGTGTGTGTGTGTGAGCGTGTGTGTCAGCAGCCGTGTCGTGTTTGTATCAGCGCATCAAACTAATTAGATGGTTCAACAAGTAACAGTGTGTAATGTAGTAATTATACAGGAGCGGACTTGCAGGGAGCTGTTCTCACACACACACACTTTTATATCACAGATTAGGCCTTCACAGAATTCTGGACTTGATTTTTTTTCTCAAGACGTTTTAAAACACCTGCGTCAAAAGTATTGGCACCCCCGTACTAATGAGTGATAATGCTGGAGAGACTGAAGACGGAACCGCGCTCGAGACTGTGGAGAACACGGCAGTGATGTTTACATTCTTTGATCAGGCAGGTGTGAGATGAGTCATGTTTCAAGTTTTTTTTTTCTTCTAAACTTATATATATATATATATATATATATATATATTTTTTTTTTTAAGTAAAACCTGTGTGTACAACTCCAGGAAATCATGCTTGTCTGGTCAAGCACACGGATGTGTGTGTGTGTGTGTGTGATTTAAAGTAATGTTTAATGTTTTCGTTCTGCTAGGAGACGTGCAGCACACCTCTACAAGTATTAGCCCCCTCTAGTTTTCATTTGAAAGAATGACAGAAAAAAAATCTCAGCACTTCACTGATCAAGAAAAAAGAAAAAAGAAAAAATCATTCTGAGGTTTTACAAATGTGCAATTAATGATATATCATGAGACTAACAGAGCCTGCCACCATGTGTTAATTGTGAGCTAACAGCCTTTCAAGATAATCCGTCATTATCCCTGGAGATCCTTTAATTTCCTGTACACGTTCATTCACATGTTCTGATAAACACAAAAGGCATGAAAGATTCATTTTTAAATAAATAAATCAGATTCAGTTGCAGAACCCCTGATGATTCAGGTCCACCTGTGTCCTGTTTATCACAGTAAGGGCATTATGAGGAGCTTGTGCAGCTGAGATTGTCGTGCATTTACATTTAGGCATTCAGCAGACGGCCTCATCCAGAGCGACTTACATTTTTATCTCATTCAAATGGGCCTCCAGTTTGTGTGTGTGTGTGTGTACAAACATAAACCATGAGGACGGGAAAAAAAAACTTTTCCTTTTCCCATGTTTGTATTAGCCAGGAGTTTAAACAAGCTGATTAGATTTTCCCCTTATTGTGACCTCATATGAGAAGAGCATTTATTTTTTATTTTTTCAAGCATTTATTTCTAGAAAAAGAAAAATGATGAATCAGGAGAAAAACATTAGAAGTCAGGATAAATTAGCTTAGACTTTAACAGAAACAAAAACATCAGAATAAACTTCTATTAAGTTAATAATAATCTGATCATAAGAATTGTCAAAGGTGTTTAACATCAGATTCTAAATAGTGGCTTTTTTTTCCCCTTTTGTGCAGGCAGCAGCTCTGTATGTAACAACTGTTACTCACCACTAGAGGGAGTAAAATGATTAAATTATGAGGCAGCAGTGAAACACTGTGTTGGTTTTGAGAAATCTGAAACCTCACACACACACACACACACACTAAAGGCAGCACTGTGCTCTTTGTACGGATTTCTCATCAGCACTTTGCAGTAATACGTGTAATATGTAATTTTCTCCACAGGCATGTTGTACAATAAATAACACGCTACGAAATACAAGCTGCACCTGTCTGAAGAAATGAGTCACATGACCATTCTCCACGTAAACTTATTACACAAGGTGTATGTACCGAGCGTTACCTGGTTTCACTTCAACCCGGTTACTGATACGACGAGAAAGCTAAAGTTAAAGCTAGAGCGCGAGATCAAAGCAAAAAAAAAAAAAAACAATCACAGAGCTGCAGCGCAACCATGGCAACAGTACTATACGCAACTGTTCACATACGCAGCTTTAGCTAAAGAAAATAACTGACATATATACAGTATATACACACAGTATACTATATATATATATATATATATATATATATATACACACACACACACACACTGCGTAATAGAAGCCACTATTATCCCTGACGTTAAGTCGCTTTATAGTAAGCGTAAATATACACAAATATAAATCCAATCATTATCATCTTTTTTTTCCCCCAATTTTGCATTGTTTATTGCAAACACTTTGCACATCACTCCATTTCATTCCAGCGCTTGCGTGTGTGTGTGTGTGTGTGTGTGTACACATTCCTCTAAAAGTGTTTCATTATTATAATGTATTATGTATTATAACGTACATGACATCGTCTTGTATATTACTGAGATTCTCTTCACATCACAGTCACTTTGGTTTTATTGCACTCTGTACGGTTGAGATTCATCATCGCTGTGTGCATCAAGGCAAGTGTGTGCAAAAAATCAAAAAATGAATCAGAAACTAGCTTCTAATCATCATCATCATCGTCGTCATGTGTCACTAACTTAAATAAAATAATTACAAATAAGAACCTGAAAGAAACTGGAACCTAAATACTCTGGACTTGCAGCAGCATAGCACACACAAGCGCATACACACACACACACACACACACACACACACACACACACAGACACACAAAAATCTAAACCATTTCAGATGCACACAATCATCCGTGAGCCATCATTCTGCTCTGTCTAAGTCACGCTAATATAATTACAGGGAAGCACGCGCACACACACACACACACACACCACAGAGAGATGTCAGACAAGCTGAAGCTTGTTCTGTGCTCACTGTCTCACTAATTGGACCTTATTAGACACACACACGTGCGGGTTGTAATCAGACACATACGTACAATATGAAGGCATTATGTCTAATCACGAGTGTGTGTGTAGCATGGTGTGTGTGTGTGTGTTTGTGCGCTTGTGAAACAATACTGTGAAACAATACTGTATCTTCAAGTATAAGGCAACAGCAGCAGTGAATACTCTGTGTGTGTGTGTGTGTGTGTGTGTGTGTAGCAGCTTTTGTCTTTACGAGTCCATCTCTCACACGTGATCAGTCGTCATCGTCAAAGTCGTAGCCGTAATCTGTAACAAACAAAAGAGAGAAGATCAGTAAACCTCTGAAGTGTACGCTGATGTTTAATATCGCAGTTTATCACACAAGCGCTGAATCTGCGCAGGATTAAAGCGTGTCGACGTCACACCGCGCGCTGACTGACCGTCTCCTCCCATGAGCTGCATGGCACTGACGCACTGCTCCTCCTCTTCCTCGTCCTCCTCCCCCCCCACGTCTTCATACGCCACGGGCCCGCTCTCCACCACCACGGCATTCTGGGTAACCGCAGCAGGGGCGGCTGGAGCCTCGGACACCAGCTACACAGGAGAGCGCGCGTACAGTTTAACGAAATATATAACAAGACCAGAATCGCAAAAAAAAAGATATAGGGCTAAGCGTTTATCATCATTATTTCAGCATTGTGGGTAACTATTATTATTTAATTTATTTATTTCATTACATCTTTATAGTAGTAAATGCAAGTTTCACCTTTCATTGTTTTCAGAATACTTGTGGAAGAATGTTTGTACTTGCTGATCTGAGAACAGTCAAGCGGTACATACTCCGCTTGTACATTATAACCCCAGAGTGCTTAAACAGGAATAACTCTGATCTGGGATCAGCAGAAGACCATTAGTAACAGAAGGAGGAGCCAAGACATTATTACGCACCTGGTCCAGGAGCGGTTTCTTGGCAGGCTGTCCCGAGATCAGTGGCCGTAACCTGGAGTGCCACACACACACACACACACACACATTAACGAACAGCATTTCAAACAGCAAACTTGATTAGAGTTTGCTGTTTCAACATTTCCTTTTCGAGTGTTTTTTTTTTCGACCCGCATTGCCTTTAGACACAATGCTAAGCTCACACTCACGCACGCACGCACACACCTCTCACGACGCACACGCATGCACACACACACACCTCTCTCACGTACACATACATTTCACAAATGCACACATACATACAGTACACACACATTGCAAATGTTAACACTTGCACACACACACCTCTCTCACGACGCACACACAAGCACACACTTACATCACGTTAACAGTCTCACACACACACACACACACACACACACACACACACACACACACACACACACACACACGCAGGTATACACAAACATACTCTGGAATATCACACATCACAAATTTTAACACTCACATCTCTGTCTCACATGCTCGCACGCAGAAACACACACGCCCACACACACTTACAAGTCACATGTCACACGCACACACACACACACATCTGTTAACACACAGACTCACACACCACACACACAAACATGCACAAATACAAGCACATTTACTCGTCACACACAGACTGACACATCCACACGTCTCACACACACACACACACATACACACACAAACGCACTCGACTAATATTTAGGGCCCAAACTGACATCAGCCCTGTATAGTGTGTGTGATGTGTGCAGGTTGTGTGGTGCGCCGGGGTGGAGATGGCGCAGGGTGCTTGGGCCTGTCATCGTTGCTTGCAACTATATACAGTGAAACCTTGGATTACAAGCATAATTCGTTCCGGAAGTGGACTCGTATTACAAAACACTCGTAAACCAAGTCAAATTTTCCCATAAGAAATAATGAAAACTCTAATTATTCGTT
>CM059211.1:38195445-38197945 GCA_030347435.1 Clarias fuscus
CCTGCTTCCATCGCTTTTTAAAACCCATGTGCGCTTGTGTCTCCACTAAATTTTACAGGAAATGCAAAAAAAAAGCCCATTTAAAAAATTTGTGTCCATAACTCAGTTTATCCAGCGTTCGGTTCGGCTCAGTTCAGTCGCTCGTTTGCCAAAAACCATTCGTATCCCGAGACAAATTTCAGTTCTTAAGGCGAAAATTCGTGAGGCGTTCGTATGCCGAGGTACCGCTGTACACTAGATATGTTACAAAGATGAAGAAAAAGAAAGGGGGGGGGGGGTTTATGATGAGAGTAAAGTCCATAATATAATAATAATAATAATAAAAATAATAATGATAATAATAATTCAAGTCAAGTGTGATAGCGTCTGGACTTTACTTTGTTTGAGGCTCACTTGTTGAATTCTATTACATAAAGCAGTTCTTTTAATAATGTTTCAATATAAAACAATAAATAAATTAATGGAAAGCAAAATGATTGAAATTTAACAAATAAAAAAAAATTATGTAATGCAAAAATAGAAAATAAAGTGAAATCATTCGAGTTTGTTGCGTTTGTTTGTTACCTTTCTGCTCTTTGAGGTAGTCTGCGTTCTCCAGCATCCAGAGCTCAGTCTTAACCTTCACCTCCTTCTCGTTAAGGATGTACTGAGGACGAGAGAACAAGCGGACACTGTAAACTCATGTTCTGCTCATTTGTCAGTTGTTTATAGATCCACACACACACACACACACACACAGAAGCAATCAAAAAAAGAAGCAGGTGTCTCATTTCACCTTTTCCTCACGCGTGTGAAAATGAGCATCTCCAACGGAAATGTCACGCCGCATGCGCGTGTATGTGTGAGCGCTAATACGTCTAATCGCTAACACAGTGAAATCAATCGCTAATCACAGCTAGGACACTTCTGCTCAGCGAGACTCTTACAGATCACAGATCTTACACACACACACACACACACACACACACACACACACACACACACAAACACAAACACACTCTCGATTTATTGTACTGCAGCTGGAAATAAGGCTGAGCGACGAGGTGTCCTGTAGGAGGCGCTCACACTCACCCACTCGAGCTCGTCGTCATCGATCCCGCTCAGGTCCAGCTCACCGCCGCCGTCCGCCGACTGCTCTGTAAATCCAAACGCATCACATCAACCTTTTACACTCTTCCTGAACTCATTCCAAGTATATAGTCTGGTGTTTGGATCAAATTTGTCACACACACACAAACACACACAATATTTTTTCAGAGCTATTGTTAAAAGATGTTATTAAACTTGAGTAATGTAGAGTATGAAAGTTCACCAGCATATTTAACGTCTGTAACAACGGATCACACCTTGCACTAACTGTAGCTAGGTGCTACCCTGTAACCATGGCAACCAGCAGCCTGCTAGCATCCGGCGTGGAGCGATTCTGGCGATAAAAAGAAAAAAGAAACAAGCGCTGCCAGTGTGAACGTGCGCGTCTGTGTGTGTGTGTGTGTGTGTGTGTGTGTGTACTGATTGTGTGCAGGCTGCCCATGCCCACTGCTTCCTGTCGGGGTCACTGTAATTGAGTGCGTGTGCACGTGCGTGCATGCCTCAGGGCTCCTTTTACCTCATCTACGTCCTCCTTCCCTTCCCCACTTCCTCCCCTCCCTCCATTTCTTGTCTCTCTCCTTCCAAGCCCTCTTCCAAAAAAGAAAAAGAAAAAAAAAAGCCCAAAGCCTTCTGGCAACGCTTCACAAGTCCTCCATGATGTGCAGAACTTCTCTATACACACACTTCCTGCCCTCCCCCCCCTCCCTCTCGCTCCCTCTGTGTCGGTGAGGTGGAGAAGAGAGAAGGCTGGAGTGTGTAACAAAATCGAGAGAAAGAAAATGAACTCTGCTCTGATCTCCAGTCTCCGCTCCTGAATCTGTGTTCACACTGAGTGGAGCTGAAGACACAGTGTTATTATATATAGACATTATTATTATTATTATTATTAATAATAATAATAATAATTGTTATTATTGTTATTATTAAAAATAACAATGTGAACAGAATAAATATATCTGTATAAATAAATATTTTATTTACTGATATGCTTTTAGTTATTCATGAACAGACTGCCTCTTATACACCATAAACATCGCCAACCAGACAAGGGGTGTGGCCCAAGTACCTGCCAATTAGAAAAGGGGTGTGGCCATAGTGCCTGCCAATCAAGCAATGAGCGTGGCCTTACTGCTTTCCAATTAGATAAGGGGTGTGTCGTCATCGGCGGTCAATCGGATAATGGGTGTGGCCTCAGAGCCTGACATAATGAAGTAGGTGTGGCCTATTTTTCCCTCTCAGTAAAGGAGGAGGAAATTTATTTACACTTTAAATAAATGGCCTCAACAAATAAGGGAGTGGCTTCCATGCTTGTCATTTTAGAAAAGGAGGCGTGGCCTCAGTGCCCGCCTGTCCCCTGTAAAGGAGGCGTGGCCTCAGTGCCCGCCTGTCCCCTGTAAAGGAGGCGTGGCCT